>JBBPTV010000174.1:0-37285 GCA_038094275.1 Tubosaeta brunneosetosa | reverse complement strand
TGAGCGCACTCCACCTCCTTCTCCACCTCCTCAAGCACCAGTCACACCCATTGGCATAGGTGCTCGTCTCTCTGCTAGGCAAAGAAATCCTCTCAGAGCCTGGTGGAAGCTCAGTCCTGCTCAGTTGATCAATGATCCTGATGATGAAGATGAGGATGCTGATCTTGCTCTTGCCCTCAGTGATGGCACTCCATTTCCCCGCTCTTATCCTGAGGCCATGAAGCTCCCTGATGTGGACAACTGGAGACAGGCTGCTCTCGATGAGATTACTGCACAGAAGGCCAATGGCACATGGGATAAGAGCGAGGAAATGGAGTACCATCACTGAGGGTGAGAGCAAGATCAGCATCCTCATCTTCATCATCAGGATCATCGATTAACTGAGCAGGACTGAGCTTCCACCAGGCTCTGGGAGGATTTCTTTGCCTAGCAGGGAGACGAGCACCTATGCCAATGGGTGTGACTGGTGCTTGAGGAGGTGGAGAAGGAGGTGGAGCGCACTCAGGATCCATTGCAGGTGCAGGATGTGGAGGATTATGTCCTCAGCTCTTAACAGTTCTTTCCACTCAATTAGACCCCTTCAGACACTAGTTGAATGGATTGCTTGGACAAAGCAGAGACAACCAAACTATGAACCAAATAAGGAGACTTTAAATATGTTGTCGGCATCCTTGTCTTCTAACAACATTCTCTCCATGGTTCAAAATGTTCGCAATATAATGGTGCTAGAGTCCAATCCCAGTGCCCCACTTGATGATTCTCACCATTCACTCATAGTGTGTCGTTTCCCATGTTATTTAACCAGGAATGATTTTCTAACCTAGGTCTTAAATCAGATCCACCTGACAGTGTCAAACCAAAATGTTCCATCAAGACCATTTGTACAAGATAGGGTACATAGCACTTCTTAATCACAATCAAGATCTGTGACATTTTTTGTAGCAGCTCCTCCAAGCCCCAAGCATCCCACAGTCAGACCAATATAACCTGGAGTCCTCAGTGATCAAATTCTCAGTAAGCATCATTCTCCTGTGTGAACATGTGTCATCCTACCAATATTCTCCTCACTAGAGCCTTCTTATGACTCATCCAAATCCACCCACTCAAAGCACTTCACAATCAAATCAGCATAACACACAGTCTTCAGTGATCCCAAATCCACTTGCAACAACTGGTCCAGCCACATGAACCCAGCCAGTCATGAGGTCTGTTGCAGTATGTCCTATAATGTCCTCACTATGCTCACTGAGGATTGTGCATCCAGAAATCCTTGCATCTCCAGCACTCCTCCAGTGGCTCCCATATCCTCATCTTGCCCTTTGACTGGCACTGCTGCACTGCCATCTGTGTCACCTAAGGAAGTCAGTTAGTACTTGAAGTTGACAAGGCAATCACCTTCCCTTTGTTTCACAGCCTCCTCCACTCACCTCTGCTCCTTCTCTGCGATCTCTGCTTTTCTCACACTTTCTGCTGCCTTGTGCTTCACCACTTCCTCCTCTTTCTTCCTTCACATCATCTCTGCCGCCTTCTAAGCTGCCTCTACTGCCTTTCAAGCTTCCTGCTGCTTCCTCTGCTCCTTCTCTGCTTTTTTCCACACCACCACCTCCTTCCTCACCTTTGTCCTCCACTTGTGCTCTACACACTTGGCATCCACCAGTTGCTCATTGTTGTCCTCACACTCAACCATCTGTGCATCCATCCACTCCATGATATTGGTGATCTCCTGAGGGGCAGTCATGTTTGGAGTAATATGGGAAGTTTGTAATCCTGTTGATTTATAGGTGTACTTTTGAACTCTGCTGAACTCTGTTTTGTCCCTAGGCTTTCAAGGGTTCATGAAGGCCTCAGGGGGGATGCTACCCTGTCCATCTGTTCAACTCCATAACTCTGCTTTCTATTGTCACCAACTCCTATGTGATCTCTGGCTAGTCACATTCTCTGACATCCAGACCATGTCTAGGTCCATCATCAGTCCCTCCACTGTCCTTTTCATAGTATTTGTGTTTGTACATCTAGGTTGCTGTGCATACTGAATGTTGCTCCTTCTGTTCAAGTCCATCTCTACTGCCTCTGATGCATCTCTGATGCAACTCCTGTCTGGACTCCTCAAACTCCTGTCCTCTGTACTATCATTGTTCTCAAGTCCAACTCCACCCACTCTGTAAGATCTCTGATGCAACTCCTGCAACTCCTGTCCAATTCCTACAAATTCCTACAAACTCCTATAGACTCCTTGAACTCCTTTGTTCCCTTCTTCTTTTCATCCTATGCTTTCCTTTCTCCCTATGCTCTCCTGTTCCTCTGTACTATCAGTTTCCTCCACTGCCATCCCATCTCCTCCAACTCTGCTCCTCCAACTCCTATCTCTGCTTTTGGATCATCTCCAGTCAATGCATTCACAACTCCAATGCATTTTTGCATACCTTGTTGGATTCTTAGCAGCTACATTGGATACCTGTTAACTCCCCCATTATATCATCCATTGATGAGTCAGGTAGTGAGTAACAACTTCTTCCAAGTACCTATTTCTTCAAATGCCACCTCCTTTGGGCCTACTCCATCCCTTCTGGTGCAACTCAGCTCCTCTGGTAATCTGCCTCTTTGGCAACTCTGGCAATATGTTCTGGTTCCTCTGGTCCTTCCCCTATCCTCTGTGCATCTCCACACCTCTTTTCCATCTTATGGTAGTGTCTCTCAGAGGTTCTCTTATGTTTTTTCTTGTTCTTCTTGTTTCACTCTCATTTTTCCTTGACCTGGCCTCAAGGGCTCAGCACTAATGGGGGTGTGATCTCCTCAAATGTGCATCATCTGTTAGATTTGGTGATTTCGCACTCATATTGTCCATTGATGGCTTACTGCTTCTCATTTCGCTTCCTAGTTGTCACCATTCGATTCCCCATCTTCATTATGCCTATACCCAACTTTCTCCAGCTCATTCTGACTGGTTCATCACTCTGTGCAGTTGCAGAGCTTCTACCTTACACTTATTCAGCATTGTGGCTGATCTGTTTACCAGTATTTACATGAAGCGCACATAGAGCCTGTTGTCCACTATGGTTCCCTCCTTGGTTACTCACTGTGGACATCAGGTCTGTACCTCATTATTCCTCTGTTAATATATCTTGGTTACTCACTGTGAACATCAGTCCTAGCTCCCAAAAGCCCCTTGAGTCGACCCAACAAGTGGCTAGTCTGCTTCCTCAATCCTCAGCTCTTAACACAATCTTCAAGAGATGCCAAGGATCTCCCTGGTAGGACCAAGATCATGGATTTTGAAGTGTTTGCCCAACTGAACAAGCGCATCCTTGATCGCCTCAAGAGATTTGGAGGCAAAGGTCATGTTGTCCACAAAGACAGGGAGGATGATGCGAACATCACCTTTCGCATAGATATAGACTGCAGCATCAGAATAGATCTGCTTATAGCCAAGGGACTCCAAGACAGCGCGCATTTTGCGATTCCAGCGATTTCCACCCTGTTTGGTGCCATAGACCGCTTTCTTCAGCTTGCAGACAATGTCCTTGGGATCTCCCTCAGCAAATCCAGCTGGCTGCTCCATGTAGACATCACAGTCGATTTCACCATTGAGATATGCATAGGAGATGTCGACAGACCACAGATGGAGATCATGGATCGCAGCCATGGCAAGAATGATGCGCAGAGTGGGAAGGCGAACAGTGGGGGCGAAGACCTCGAGATATTCGAATCCAGGACGCTGATTGAATCCCTTACAAGATCCCATGTGCCATTGGCCTTCTGCGCAGTGATCTCATCGAGAGCAGCCTGTCTCCAGTTGTCCGCATCAGGGAGCTTCATGGCGTCAGGATAAGAGCGAGGAAATGGAGTGCCATCACTGAGAGCGAGAGCGAGATCAGCATCCTCATCTTCATCATCAGGATCATCGATCAACTGAGCAGGACTGAGCTTCCACCAGGCTCTGGGAGGATTTCTTTGCCTAGCAGGGAGACGAGCACCTATGCCAATGGGTGTGACTGGTGCTTGAGGAGGTGGAGAAGGAGGAGGAGTGGGCTAAGGAGACATCGCAGGTACAGAATGTGGAGGATTATGATCAGGGACAGACACCTTGGGTGCAGGCTCATCAGGCAGTAAGTCGACCTCCCTCCCAGGAGCTGGCAACAGAGGAGGTACAGGATCATCAGAGTCCACAGAAAGTGAGGGTGGATGATAGGGTGCAGGCATGGAGGGCAGGACAGGAAGGATGCCAGGAGGCTTGGGACTAGAAAGGAAGCAGCACTCATTGAATCAACACACTCAGAGATGATGGTGCACTTGGTGAGTGGATTGTAGAACTTCCAGCCCTTGTAACCATCAGGATAGCCAATGAATATGCATTTCTGATAATGAGGAGCAAAGGAATGGTGCTTATCCTTCTGTATATGCACATAGGCAGTACATCCCCAGACCCGGAGATGGGAGACATCTGATTTGCGACCATGCAAAAGCTTAAAGGGCAAAGCCTGATCAATAGCAGCAGTAGGACACCTGTTCCAAACATGAACAACAGCAGCAAGAGCCTCACCCCAAAAGGACATTGCCAGACCAGATTCGGCCAACATAGCAGAGATGTGCTTAGCCAGGACACAATTAGCTTACTCAGCAACCCCATTCTGCTGTGGGCAATTGCGCACAGTATGCTGGCGCTGAATGCCATACTGGGTGGTGAACTCAAGCATCGCATTGCTCATATACTCCCCTCCCTTGTCATCCCTTAGGATCTTCAGTTTGCGCTCTGTCTGGGTTTCTGCATATGCCTTGAACTGCTTGAATGCACTGAAAACATCAGATTTGGCTCAAATGTGCAGAACAAAGTGATATCTGGAGTAATCATCGATGAATGTGACCCAATAGCAATAGCCAGAGATTGTCCTATAGGGTACTTCATGCACATCACTATGCACAAGCTCAAGAGGATGAGAAGCATGCCATTCAGAAGCAGGGAAAGGGTTTGCTGTTAGATTTGGTGATTTCACACTCATAGTGTTCATTTATGGCTTACTGCTTCTCATTTCGCTTCCTAGTTGTCACCATTCAATTCCCCATCTTCATTATGCCTATATCCAACTTTCCCCAGCTCATTCTGAGTTGTTCATCCCTCTGTGCAGTTGTAGAGCCCCTGCCCTTATGCTTATTCAGCATTGTGGCTGATCTGTTTACCAGTATTTACATGAAGCGCACATAGAGCCTGTTGTCCACTGTGGTTCCCTCCTTGGTTACTCACTGCGGACATCAGGTCTGTACTTCCTTATTCCTCTGTTAATATACCTTGGTTACTTACTGTGGACATCAGTCCTAGCTCCCAGAAGCCCCTTGAGTCGACCCAACAAGTGGCTAGTCTGCTTCCTCAATCCTCAGCTCTTAACATGTTCTGCCTTCATACATCCCTTCAGAGGGCATCAATTGCTGCTGAAATATCATACACTGCCCACATCAAGGATGGTGTCTCTTCCACCTCACTGGCAGGGCTCTCCATGGTCTTCACCTTTTGTTGGTTCAGTCCCTCCTCAATCTCCTCTATGCTCTACTTCCTCCACCTCCTCTCTGGTTTGTCCTCTTCTGGCCATGTGCATTTCACCTTTGCCTGTTGGCAGGCCATGCACAACAAGGACTTACCAGATCCAATCTTGCACTCTAGCCCACTCCATATACCACTGGCATTCAGGCAAAGGTACCCACATCCTTGGATGGCCCTTGCCCATGCACTGCTGTTGGGCAGTCACCTTCAATGCCTGCAGAAGTCAGCTAATGATGTAAGTTTGGAGAAGGCCATGTACCCTTTCCTTGGAAGCCTCCTCTGCCTTCCTCTGCACCTCTACCACCTTCTCCACAGCTCTGTACTTCACAACTTCCTCTGCCACCTTTTTGAATACCTCTGCCATGCCCTTCCATGTGTTATGCTAGGCATACTCCAGAGGATGTTTGATTTAACACTGTAGAGGCAGACACTCATGAATAGATACCATAGCATCTCTTTAAGCTAGCTAAGTGCAAACCAATGACAAAGGACAGAGGATGATGACGAGGGTCATACAATGACAACAACAAAGGTGTTTGCAGGATTTGAGAATTGCTTAAGGACAAAGAATGAGTATGCAAGAACTATATGCATTCAGAGTGAAGTATACACAACATAAGAATACTAACTAAGAGACCAGTTAAGTACCTAGTACAAGATAGCAAGACAAAAGGAATCTACATGTGGCATATTGAAAGAGATGAAGGAGAAATGGTTAAAGGTAACATTAGTAAGTTGAATGGTGAAAGAAGATAAACAATAACCTGTGAGAGAGCAAATAAGGTAAAATGGATAGTGACAAGGATGGTGGGTGGTAAAAGAGAGTCATGGAGAAAGACAACAATAAAAGGGGAGAAAAATCATAACAATACCCCTGTTGTAGATTTTGAGGTCACAGCCTCAAGAACCATCAAACTTTCTCCAGAAAAGGATAGCATGGATAGGATGAAGTTATGGATGATAGAGAGGAAGGATGGGATAACAATGATAAGGAATGCTTCATGAGAATGTTGACTCCAAGAATGACAAAGACCAGTGAGGATCAACCAGCAGACAGAGGTGTTTCTACCATTATCCAACCAGGAAAAGGATTGGCATGACTTGCAGTCGGGATAGAAGTTCAGTCTCATCATCAAAGGAAGTTTGTCTAGTAGTCCAGAGTATGCATGACAGAAGAATAGGACAAGGTGTGGAGGATTCATAATGAGAGGATATGGTCTTCTTAGTGAAACACCTCTCCACTGCAACAAGGTGAGACCAGTAGAGGGGAGGAGAGTCAATGAGTAGAGAGTGATTCATCAACAGATACAACACTGTCAGAGAAATTGGTAGTGTCCTATCCAGAGACAGCACAAGTGGAGGAGGTGTTGTCAACATTCATAGTGAAAGAGGAAGAAGATAGACACATTGCCAGAGGATCAGGTACTAGATAGCGGTGCTCAGCAGCACACTATGACTTTCACTGATTTGATGAATACAAAAGAGTGGGAGAGTAATTTTAGAAAGTGAACAATTACATGACCAATAGAGAGAGAAGAATAGGATGAGAAGAAATAAGCCAGTGGAGAAAGCAAGACATGGTCAAAGAGTAAAGAAGAATGGGTGTAATGTAGTGAGGGGAAAGAACATACAACAACTACTTCAGAGAATGAGAGCATTTATATGGAGAAAGAATCTTGGAGGCATGCTGGAGATCTTCTTCTAGTTCCCATGTGGTCAGGTACTGAAAGTTGCCAGGATGGCCTTTCTAGGAAAGGATAGCCTCCACTTCAAAGTCTTCTTTGTCATCAATTACCTCCAGAGGTGGTTCAGGGAAGGAAGGACCATGTGCTTCAGTTTGTTTGAATGATGATAAAAGAGAAGCATTGAAAGTGTCATGGATCTTCTGAGAGGGAGGAAGTCTGAGGTGGAAGGCAAGAGGGGAGATGACTTGAGAGATCTCTTTGAAAAGGTCCATGGCATTTGGAAGCAAGTTTTCTGGAGGGGTAAGGGATCTGAAGATTAGTGGCTTCTAGCCATGCCTTATCTTTGACTTTCCAAGGGGAGAAAGTGTGGGTAGAGTAGAGAGTCATTGCCAAGCAAGCAGAGTCATGTGCAGCCAGGGCTTCTTCTCATACCTTGGACAGGACAATCAATCTGTCAGACAGAGTGGGAATGAAAGTTTTTCCCAGGGCAGGGAAAGATCAGTGTTTATATCCGAGGAGGAGGGAGAACAGGGATGACTTGGTGGAACTATGAGGGACAGAGTTGTAATGGAATTCAGCAGTAGTGAGGAATTCTGACCAGGCATGAGGGTTGTTGGTGCAGAAGATACAAAGATGGGTTTCAAGTTCTTGGTTCGGTTTGGCCATTAGTTTGGGGGTGATATACAGTGGAGAGTTGAATATCATATTGAAGGAGGTGAGTGAGTTCTAAAGCAAATGTAAAGGTGAATTGAGGTCCATATCTGATATGATGAAATCATATAGGCCAAAGTGTTTGAAGACATTGTCTTTGTCAACTTCTGCTGTGTCAATGGATTTGTTACAAGAGATGAAAATTACCCCCTTCCTAAGGCCATGATGGTTGACCATGACCATAATTGAGTTAAAACCAGAGGATAACAGGAGATCAGTGATGAGATTGACAGAGATTTGTTGAAATGGTAAGGATGACAATGAGGAATTGGGTTCACTGGAGTGACAATGGGATGAGTGTTAACCCTGGATTGTTGACAAACAGTACAGTCAGCCATGAAATTTTTGACAAAAGTACCTAGGCCAGGCCACCAAAAATTGCATTCAAGGATTGCTTTCATGCAGAATTGAACAGCATGGCCAGTTGTAGGGAAAGAGTGAATACTATGGAGGCATTAAGTGAGCAGATGGAGGAACATATAAATGACCTCTGTAAAAGTGATGGCCATTATCAAATGACCAATCCTGTAAAGAGAAGTGGGGGAACAGAGGTGTTGCTTCTTCCATAGCCTTGAGTGCATGAAGGACTAATGGATTGGAGGATGATGATAATTGAATGTAGTTGAAAAGTTTGGTGAGAAGGGCATTGATTATGACTGGATCAGGGAGAATAGCTGTGTCAGCATTGTCAAGGGTGGTGTTAATGGAGTCCTTTTGAGAAAGGGCATTGGCTGAACCCATTTGAGTTTCAGGAGTAACTTTCCAGACCAGGTCGAAGTCAAGGAGAAAAAGGGACCAATGTGCTTGATGACAAGAGAGTTTGCAAGGATCTTTGACAAAGGAAAGGTCCTTGTGGTCAGTGATGATTGTGATGGGATGAGCAGTGCCAAGGAGATATTGTCACCATTCTTCTGTTAAAAGCTGAGAATTGAGGAAGCAGACTAGCCACTTGTTGGGTTGACTCAAGGGGCTTCTGAGAGCTAGGACTGATGTCCACAGTGAGTAACCAAGGTATATTAACAGAGGAATAATGAGGTACAGACCTGATGTCCACAGTGAGTAACCAAGGAGGGAACCACAGTGGACAACAGGCTCTATATGCGCTTCATGTAAATACTGGTAAACAGATCAGCCACAATGCTGAACAAGCATAAGATAGAAGCTCTGCAACTGCATGAAGTGATGAACCAGTCAGAATGAGCTGGGGAAAGTTAGGTATAGGCATAATGAAGATAGGGAATCAAATGGTAACAACTAGGAAGTGAAATGAGAAGCAGTAAGCCATCAATGAACAATATGAGTACAAAATCACCAAATATAACATGAAGAGCTGTGAATTCCTTTGACTGAAGTGGGGGGTTTCCAGTCCTTGATGGTAGATAACTTGACCAGATCCATCTTAAGACATCCTTGACTGATAATCATACTGAGGTATTCCATCTGTGAGGTGTCAAATAAGCATTTGGAGAGTTTGAGAGAAAGTCCATGTTCTCTGAGATATCAGAGGACTCTGCAAGTGTGATCATGGTGAAGTTCAATGTTGTTCTTTGTGTGAATGCCTAGGTCATCCATATAGAGCTTTAACCAGTGTTCTGCCAACATATCAGTGAAGATATAGTTCATGATAGCTTAAAATGTAGGTGGAGCATTGTTGAGGCCAAAGAACATCACAGTGGGTTCAAATAGCCCCAGCAGTATGATGAATGCCACTTTCCATTGGTTCTCTTCACAAACCCAAACATTGTTGTATTCCCAGTGGATATTGAATTTGGTGAACAGGGTTGACTCCTTCATATCATCAATGAGATCAGAGATGAGCAGGAGGGGATATGTGTTTTGGATGGTGAACAAATTGAGGTATTGGTAGTCCTGAAACCATCTTTTTTGGGTACAAAGAAAAAGGGGGAGGCTTGTGGGGTCTTTGAAGGGATGATGTGACTGGTTTTTAGATGTTCTTCCAAGTGAGCTTCTTGTTCCTGTACCAAGTAGCACCCCCACTAGGACCCCAAAAAACCTTCAGCAAAAAGAAAACCCTACCCCAAACCCAAGAAGCCAATCCCCTCAAAACCTCCTTTGGATGTCCCCAGGGCATTTGAGACCCTCTCTATCCCTGATGAGTAGCCAACAAACAAGGGAAACTACTCAGGTGGGTAGAACATGCTCTTTGGGTAATGTACAGCTAACCCGAGATGAGCTAATTGTGCAAACATTTACAGTCAAAGATGCTAAAACTGGCCTAGACTATCTTACAACAAAGCAGCTAATTCCAGAAGGTGAAACCATGACCGCTAACAATCTATCCCTAGCCCTGCTACACATTACACAACTGAAGAATATACCCCGCCTAGCCCAAGAAGCCATGCAAGCAGTAACCTTCCTCCTAGAGAAAGAGGAGGCTAACAAACTCTCGGACTTCATAGCTAACAGAGTAATTGTAGCCCTAACAGGTAAAATCGGTAAACTCCAGACCGCTGCCGCAACCATTACAGAACAATCTGAAAAGTTTTCCCATATTTCAGTAAAAGAACTAACAAACTTAGGCCAGCTATCAGACATGCTCCATGAAACAAACGGTAAACTAAACCTACTAAAAGACAAGATAGATGTTATCTGCACAACTGGCAACCCTCAGCCCCTCACATACACAGCAGCAGCAAAACAGCCAGCCGAAAATGATGCCAAGATCCAAGCAGTGGTCAAACATAATGAAACGAGATCTAGACAACTCCTGATCACACCAATCCAAGACCACACCATCTATGAGCCTAGCAATACTAACACCACCATAGCAGAACGGTTCGCCAACATGATAGAGGAAATCCATAGAGAAGATGACCCCCTTGTCATTATCAAAGCGGTACTCCCCTTACGCAATGGCTCACTGTTACTAGAGATCAATGACACAAAAGCCACGGACTGGCTACATCTCAAACCAACGCAAGACCAAATTATCCACAAACTCAACCTTCATGCCTCATTCAAACACTGTAACTTTCCAATTATTGTTCCCTTCTTCCCAATTACCTACAGTGGCTCAAAAAAGTGTCCCAATGTTGGGCCATTTTGGACAAATGAGTTAATTGCCAGAGATAGGGTGCAAATAAGAACAAACAATTGCAGAGTCAAAGATAGTACTTGCTCTTGGCATTCTAACACCACTTAGATCATGTGATTTGGTTGTCATGGCACTGAGATATAGCCATTTTAAAATGACATGTCATTGGGACACTTATTTGAGCATCATCTGAGATCCAGATTTTTAGTATTTAGTAGGCCCTTCTTTGGCCTTATCATCGCCTCTATTTGCCCTGGCATGCTTTTTATCAATATTTGATGTCTTTCAACCTCAATTTTACCCCACTCCACTATAATTCTCTTTCAAAGCCCCTATACTCCTCTTAATGGTCTTGGATAGCTGTTAAGTATTTTTTCAAGATTTTACAGAGATGGTCAATAGAGCTAAGGTTTGGAAACTTAGCTAGCCAATCCAAAAGCTTGATTCCATGAGAGTAAAGCCACCCTAAGCCCTTTTAAAGGAGTACTTGAGGTCACTGTCCTATTAAAATGCAATGTTTGCCTTAGAAATTCTAGAATTCTTTATGCTAGAGAGCAGATTGTGCTCCAAAATGAAGACATATTGCTCAGAATTTATCTTACCCTTCATTCCTATGAGAATCCCTAAATAATTTCAAGATATACATTCCCAAAAGATCAAGGAATCTCCTACAAACTTTACTATCCACTAAACCCCTCTATTTTACAGAGGCTGACTTGCCACTTTCCAGCCATATTTCTATTTATCTGACTTAATCCTATTTATCTTGGTTTCATCTGACCAAATAACCATAATCTATATCATCACAGTCCAGTTTTTGCACATCAGAGTGAAAGTCAGCCCATGTTTTGTATGTTTGGTGATTACTATAGCTCTTAGTAAAGCAGACTTGAACAGTCTAGAAAGTGATATGGTAAGAAAGGGTGCAATTGATGAGATGAATAGGTTGAACAGCATTTTCAGCCTTTCAAGTGCTAATACTGGACACAATTCCTTTTCTATAAGTAAAAGAAAGCTTTGAAGGATGCCTTGGTTTGGTGTTTTTCTTATCTAGAAGGAATTCCTGGATGACTCTGGCCACAATAGACTTCCCTAGACCAGTTTAAAAATAAATTTTATAAATGGAGAGGCCAGATTCAGTGAGAAAGAGGATGTTGGCTTTAATAGAAGTAAAGATGGGTTTTATGGTAATAATGGCTGACTGAATAAAGTACATACACTTTATATAACTTAGATATACAGAAGTAACCAAGGTCAAGGCATAGCAACCATCAACAGCTATTAAATTCTTATGTTATCTACTAAATAATGAATGACAGCTTGATGCTCAAATAAGTGTCCCAATGACATGCCATTTTAAAATGGCTGTATCTTAGTGCCATGCCAATCAAATCACATGATCTAAGCGTCATAAGGATGCCAAGAGCAAGTACTATCTTCCATCCTGCAAGTGTTTGCTTTTGTTTGTCCTATATCCCTGGCAATTAACCATTTTGTCCAAAATGGCCCAACATTGGGACACTTTTTTGAGCCACTGTATAACCTTAATGACTGCACACTCCACAGAAAAATAGAGGAAAAGAACGGCCTACCCAATGAAACAATAGACAACGCCAAATGGGCCAAGCCCCCCAAAAACCGAATAGTGAACCAATCAGTAGCCCATGCTCTTCTACTCGTCAACGACCCCCTCCAATCTGACATCATCATAAGGGACGGTCTCTTCATAGACAAAAAGAAATACTACCCTAAGAAAGACAAGAAAGAACCCACGAGATGCGCCAGATGCCAAGGTTATGGCCACATCACAATCAACTGCACAGCAAAAACAGAAGCATGCACAAAATGTAGAAAGGAACACCACACATCAGTTTGCCTGAACCCCCACCACATCTACTGCATTAACTGTGAAGCTGATGATCATTCCAGTAATAGCAGGAAATGCCCAACGTTCATCAAAAAATGCGAAATCTACGATACTCAACACCCAGAAAACCAAATGCCTTACTACCTGATGCCCGAAAGCTGGACAAACATGCTTCTCCCCCCAAAAGCTGACCATACAAAATTGCCAGCCTCAGGACTACATATGCCCCCTCCCACAACTATCCCAGCAAAACCAACAACCCAGCAAACCACTCTAGACCTCTCCCAATTCGCTCCCAGATGGCAAATGCAACACCCTAGAAAAAATGTCAACAGGCCCACAGCAAACACGAACACCAACGCACCACCTATGATTCCACCTGTCCCATGTGTGCCCCAAGAACGACATTCATACACCTATTACCAGCAAAACCCACATTCCAAAGCAAACCCAACAATGACTCAAATGCACACATACGCCTCTCCTCCTCTGAGCCCTCCTTCCTCTCTACATCTACATTGATCAACGAAGCTTACCTTTCCCTCAACCCAGATCTTGTCAATGATTGGTGAACCTAACCATTCAAACAAACTAACCATTTGGCAGCAAAACCTCAACAACTCTCTATTGGCTCAAACCTCCTTCCTCAATGCCCCCGACCACAAAAAATGGAACGTATATGCCCTGCAAGAACCGCACATTAACCAATTCGGCAATACTTTCTGCCCATATGGATATATTGCAGTATACCCTACCACCCACTACTCCAATGAACCACCACGTTCCCAAATGGTAATACTAATTTCAAAGAACTTCGATACTAATCACTGGAAACAGATACCATTCCCCTCAAGGGATGTTACCATCATCCAATCGACTGGAGAACTTGGCCCATGCACAATCGTAAACATATACAATGATGTCCACTCCAACAACACGATATGCGACATACACCAATTCCTACAAAACAAATGACAAGAAATATACCCAAACAAAAATGCCCACGTTATCTGCCTTGGCGACTTCAACAGACATCACCCATTATGGGAGGATGAATGGAACTCTCACCTTCTCCACTCCACCTTTCTTGATCGAGCCACCCCACTAATTGACCTCATCGTAGATAACTCATGGATAATGCCACTTGCGAAAGGCGAACCCACCCTGGAATCCTCAAGCACCAAAAACTAGACAAGAGTAGACAACATCTTCTGCTCCAACAACACAGCAGACCATATCATCATGTGCCACACAGCCCCAGAGCTGTGCAGCCCCAAAACTGATCACCTGCCCATTCTAACCACACTCGACCTTAGTGTTCTGAATACCAAAGCAGAACTGAACCACAACCTCTGTGACGTAAACTGGAAGGAGTTCAACGAAAATCTAAAAGCTGAGTTAGCCAAATCTATCTTCACTGAACCCATCACCATGATCCCCACCTTCCAGATATACATGTTCAAACTCACCAAAGCAATAACAAACACCATAGATCTCCATGTACCACGCTCATGCCCATCACCCCACTCTAAGTGATGGTGGACTCGTGACCTCACAATTCTAAGAAAGGATCTCTGCCAACTAGCTGGCAGTGCTTACCACCTGCGCAACCACCCACACCACCCAATCCACGAAGAACACCATAACAAAAGAAAACAATATTCAGCCGCAATCAAATCGACTAAAAAGCAACATTGGATTGACTGGCTAGAAAACATAAACAGTGACGAAATCTGGACTGCAAACAAATATCTAACCACCCTTGCAGGTGAAACCACCAACACTAGAATACCCACCCTCCATTCCCCCTACACAAACAATGAAGCGACAACAAATGATGAAAAAAGTGATGTACTAGCCAAATCCTTTTTCCCACCACCACCGCCTCATGACCCAAACCAAAACGAAGACACCCCTGACTACCCAAGTCCTATCCGCATACCTGAGATCATCAACGCTGACTCCCTTGACCAGGCCCTAGCCAAACTCAGTCCCTACAAATCCCCAGGCCCAGACAGCATATGCAACATTGTCTTCAAAGAATGCGGCAACCTCCTCAAACCCCACCTACTCAAAATATTCCAAGCGTCCATAAACCTACAAACATTTTACAACCCCTGGAGAGAATTCATCACAGTCGTGCTAAGAAAACCAGGCCACCTAGACTACTCAGCCCCCAAAGCCTACAGGCCCATCACACTCCTTAACATGACATACAAGCTACTTTCCTCCATCATCACTTCAAGACTAACTCACACCCTAGAGGCTCACAACCTTCTACCAGCAACTCACTTCAGAGGCAGACCAGGCTGATTGACCATGGATTCCCTCCACCTCTTAGAAGCCACAATCAGACAAGCATAGAGAAACCACAAACTTGTTTCTGTCCTTTTCCTCGACATCAAAGGAGCATTCCCAAATGCAGTCACCGAACACCTCATCCACAACAGGAGAAATCAACACATCTCCAAACAAATCACAAAGTTCACCCAGAGAGCACTAGCCAACCAAAGAACAAAGCTCAGATTCGACAGATACACCTCAAGCGACTGGATCCCTATAAACAATGGAATCAGCCAGGGTAATCCACTTCCCATGATCCTCTATATCATATACAATGCTGACTTACTCGATATAGGCAAAGCTAGCAAGCGCAAAGAAAAAGTACAAGTGTTCGTTGACAACACAATGCTACTAGCCATTGGAAAGACCTTCAAAGAAACGCACAACATACTCAAGGATATGATGGAATGCCCAGGAGGAGCGTACGAGTGGGCAAAACAGCACAACTCGAAATTCAAACCAGCCAAATTTGCCCTAATAGACTTTAGCCCCCAAAAGAATAAGCCGAGACCTCCACTCATTTTACATAACATTACCATCAACCCAGTCGCTAATCACAAATTCCTAGGTATTATTGTCGACCAAACGCTCAGCTGGAATGCCCAAACAGCTTATGCCATTTCCAAAGGAACAGCCTATGTAGTCCAACTCAAACGACTCTTGGGTGCATCTTATGGCCTATCCATCCCCTTAATTCATCAACTTTACCTAGCAGTCACCCTTCCCAAAATGCTATATGCAATAGACGTCTGGTTCCGTCCCATATACATTGAAAAAAGTGATCAAATGATAAATGGATCCAAGGAAATTGCAAAAAAACTAGAATTGGTACAAAGAATTGCATTGCTAAGTATCATTGGCACCATGCACACTACAGCCACTGACATACTCAAAATTCACAGTAACGTCTGGCCGATATCCCTTAAAATCCAGAATCTATGCCAACAAGGGACCATACGACTAGCATCACACGCCAATACCCACCCAATTCACCCCTACCTCAAGAAGGCAGCCACTTACTATGTCAAAAGACACAAATCAGCTCTTCACCACCTGCTTTACACATTCAAGATCTCCCCAAACCAAGTAGAAACGCTCTCTCATGGCGACACCCCACCTGTCAACAAACCCACTTACTGAAAATGCATAGCCTCTTTGAAGGAAGAAGCCATAGCAGAACATGACACTACTCTAGCCAGCAGAACCATGAGAATCTACAGCGACAGCTCAGGTATACATAAAAAAATTGAAGCCTCAGCAGTGCTATACAATAATACTAATCACATTTCCAAGCTGAGGTACCATTTAGGCCCTGATTCAGAGCACACCATATATGAAGGAGAGGCAGTAGGCCTAACTCTAGCAGCCAAATTACTCCACGCCACTCAAAACCCGACACCCCCCATCCACTTCTTCATAGACAATCAAGCAGCAATCATATCCGATGAGCGACCCAAAACCAAACCCGGTCAGTACATTATGAAAAAGCTACATAGGATCCTCAAAGCCGCATGCGAGAAACACCAGCTGTCAGAAAATGACATCATGATTCACTGGGCCCCCAGACACCAAGGCATCACAGGCAATGAACTCGCCGACAAGGAAGCCAGGATAGTGGCAGGTAGCCCCAGAGTCAACAGCAACTGTGCGAAACTACCCAGTTACCTATGAAACCAATGCCTCCCATCAAGTACAACAGCGCTCAAGCTAACCCAATGCAATCGATCCAAGATCAGATGGGGAAAGCAGTGGAAAAAATCCGGATGCTATCACAAAGCAAAGGAACTTGGCCTCAACGCCCTGTCCTCAAAATTCCTAACACTAACCTCTCTCCTCCCTAAACGCAATGCCTCGCTACTAACCTGGCTCCACACAGGTCACTCCTTACTCAACGACCACCTATCCCACATCGGCAAAGCGGCCACCCCATATTGCCCACAGTGCAACGACTTCCAAATGAAAGAAATGATCAAACACTTTATGGTCGAATGCCCCCACTACATAAGAGAAAGGCAATCCCTCCGCAAACGGCTGGGCACAATGGCAGACAACATACCACACCTACTCTCAGACAAAGATGCCATTAAACACACCCTAAAATATGTCCACGAAACGGGATGTTTCCATCCAACCTTTGGTGATGTCCTCCCACTTGCCAAATGATAAAATGAGATATGACAGCACCATACACAGATAAGCTAATAAAAAGCTCAAACATTAATACTGCAACCATGCCGATGAAGGATGGGTAAAGCCCGGAGGGTTTAAGTCATAGTAGCACGATTGGAAGAGTCGAAAGGAGATATCTGAGAGGATGAAGACAACCAAACAAGCTATGCACCTGTCCATCGTGCACTATTCCGATCAAAACGCCTCAACACTCCCAAACTCAAACGCTACCATGCTTCCCTCTTTCCTAATGTACGGCATGTCCTTTGGGGCTTACATACATGACCTCCTATCAACAATGCTAGCTCCCACACACACAAGATGAAAAAACATTCTACTAGCATTTGGAGACTGTGGTGTCAAAAACAGCTGGCGGGAACGGTGGACCAGCTGAGGTTACTCAAACTGGGGCTTTCACACAGTCAGGGAACGTGAGAGGCAGGGGCCTCTTAGTAGAAGTAGCATATTATTGTCCTACATAGGGCACTTTGCCCCAACCGGACAGAAATGGATTTAAAAAAAAAAAAAAAAAAAAAAGATGTTCTTCCATGAATGGACAACAGGCTTCTTTTTTGGCAGGGTTTAGAGAGTAGACTTTGGTGATTTTTAGGATAAAGGTAGGTTTGATTTCAATCATGTGATCATATGATTGATGAGAAGGCAATGTGTTGAAGGTTTTCTCAGAGAACATATCTTCATAGTCTTGGCACCAGGTTGGGATGTTTTGTTCCTTCTTGGCTTCTTGTTGAGCCAGTTGGGTTGAGAGGGTTACCTTGCTGATCTCATTCTAGGGCAGATGCTCATAAAGAGGTACCATAGCATTCTGGAATGGAGTTTCCTTGTTGATTCTTACAATACCATGAGTCCAATCAATGATGGGGTTCCATTGTTTAAGCCAGGGTATTCCTAGAATGATCTGTCACTTGCAGAGGGCGACAATCATGAGTTTGAGATAATCATTGAAAGAAGAGAATTATTGAGCATCAGCTTGGATCTGCCATTTGATGGCTCCCTTCTGGTTGGGTGTACCATCTACATTGTAAGCCATGAGAGGTTTTGGAAGAGGTTTAATCCCCATACAAAGAGCAGGGACAAGGCTAGGGTTGATGAAGTTGCCAGTCACTCCACAGTCAACTAGAGCAACAGTTGCAACAATTTTTAGTCCAACTTGTAAGCGAATAGGCAAACAAAGAGTTCTTACATTCAGTAGTTCTATAAGTACATCAGGAAGAGAAGACATCAATACATCCTCCCCTTTCAAAAATCCTGGACAGCAAGACTGGCAACTTTTTCATCAGAAAGATCTTCATTGTCCTCAAAGCATATCTTCATGGTTTGAAGGATTTTGGTTTCATGCTTCCTAGAGGTGTGGAGTTAGTTTACATAGGTGTCAAGAGCAGAGGTGGGCTTGGGAGCTTTGGGGACAGGGCTAATAGCAGGGGAAGTGAAAAAAGTTTCAGTGGATTGTACATTCTGTGGGTGAGGGGGCAGGGTTAAATTGCTTTGCATTGGGTGGCTCTATGGACTTTCTTGCAACAGTGGAAACAAAGACCTTCCTTGATGCATTTGGTGTGTTCTACAGGGGAGATCTACAGGGGAGAGTTTCCTAAGTTGGATGGTGTCAACATCCTGTTGAGAGCTGAGGATTGAGGAAGCAGACTAGCCACTTGTTGGGTCGACTCAAGGGGCTTCTAAGAGCTAGGACTAATGTCCACAGGGAGTAACCAAGGAGGGAATCACAGTGGACAACAGGCACTGTGTGTGCTTCATGTAAATACTAGTAAACAGATCAGCCACAATGCAGAATAAGCGTAAGATAGGAGCTCTGCAACTGCAGAAAGCGATGAACAACTCAGAATGAGCTGGGGAAAGTTGGGTGTAGGCATAATGAGGATGGAAATTGAATGATGATAACTAGGAAGTGAAATGAGAAGCAGTAAGTCTTCAATGAACAATATGAGTGCAAAATCACCAAATATAACACTTTAGTCATTGAACATTCTTGATTATCTGATTATCAATCTGTAGTAATTCCTATGTATCACTGTAGTATAAATATTCTGTAGTGTACTTGATTGTACTTTAGTCAGAATATGAACAAGAACACCTTCTGTGTTCCTAACCAACTCCTGATCAACACTTAACTTCTTAACTCCTAACTTCACTCCTAAGGGTCCTAAACCTACACAAGGGTGAGACACATAAGTCCTATGCCAAGACCCACCCCTCCACCCTCCACATCTCCACATCTCCAACCCCCTGACCCCAAATCAGGACCAAGGAGGACCAGTTCTAACAATGTCCCAGGACTCTTGCCATCTCAGGAGGATGTGTTGACACTCTTGCCTTGCCAATTCCTCCTCTATATTTTTCTGGCTTGATCTTGAGATCATACATTTTCTTGATCATACAATGGGCCAGCTCACTCTTCCAAATATTCATGTTAGTTAGGGAATTGTAAGCAAAGGGTCACTGGCAACAGACTTACAACCTGGGTGAAATATGAGTCAGTTGTGCTGAACATTTTGATCATATTAACTGTTATATTTGGTGATTTCACACTCATATTGTAAATTGATGGCTTACTGCTTTTCATTTTGCTTCCTAGTTGTCACCATTCAATTCCCCATCTTCATTATGCTTATACCCAACTTTCCCCAGCTCATTCTGAGTTATTCATTGCTCTGTGCAGTTGCAAAGCTCCTACCTTACACTTATTCAGCATTGTGGCTGATCTGTTTACCAGTATTTACTTGAAGTACACATAGAGCCTGTTATCCACTGTGGTTCCCTCCTTGGTTACTCACTATGGGCATCAGGTCTGTACCTCATTATTCCTCTGTTTAATATACCTTGGTTACTCGCTGTGGACATTAGTCCTAGCTCTGAGAAGCCCCTTGAGTTAACCCAACAAGTGGCTAGTCTGCTTCCTCAATCCTCAGCTCTTAACATTAATGTAGTCACTGAAGGTGTGAAACTTGTAGATATTGACATTAAATGTCCTTGGAAGCAAGACAGATTGAGGTTCCTTTTTACAATGGCCAGCTTTGTGCTCAGCCATTTCTCTTCTCTGCCATTGCATTGCTTCTTTTGGTAGCTCACAGGTGTGAAATGCACAACATATACATTGTTTGAAACAGCACAACTGATTGACAAGGTGGTGAAAGGATTGCTGAAGAAGGATAGCATAGTATCTGTGTGGGTATGGAGCTTTGCCAACACATGCCATTCACAAAGTTGGAAAAGAAGAATTTGGATCCTTGAATCATGAGGAACAGAGAAGAGGCCTTCAAATACAGAAATCACACACTGGAGTGAGTGGTTAAGCATCTCTGGCAACCAACCAGGAGCACATTCTCAAAGATCAATGCTGGCCATTGACTTGTATCTGCAACATTCTGTGGAAAACAATATATTGTAGCAAGACTGAAAGCAGAAATTTGTGAAAATCTAAGGGAATGCTTGTTAGAAAAACTTGCACTGAAGGGGTCTCCTCAAGCTTACCGTTCATTCAGTATATTGATCAAATGAGGATTAATGGCATCCAAAATCTGGAAGAGGTGCTTCAGAACACTTTTGAGGACTCCAAGTTTGAACTCATGCAGGAGGTCCACAACCAGATGAGAGAAGATATTGAAACTTAAGGTTAAGAGTCACTTACTGAATGAGTTCTATGACATCATGAGTTCAACAATAATTGGGAGGCATTGGTTTCACACCAGAGTGGGAACAAATGACTTGCTTTTGAGAATTCTACTGCTGCACTCCCCACAGGCTTGCCATAGACATATTCTCATTTTCAAAATTCTAGCCACAACATCTCCAACAAATCCTGTAAGGTGGAAATGTGATTTGAGTACCAGACAATGAGGACATAGGCAAAGGCCTTGGTTTCGAATGGTAGCAAGGAGAACTCTACCTGCTGGTTAGCACTGAGAGAAATGCCTTCAAGACTCACTTTTCTAGGTAGTTGATAGAGTAAGTAAATATTCTTGGGTATACTCTTCTAAGAATGCCATTGAAGCATTTAATGACAATGCTGTTCTTGTAAGCCTCAATGAATTCATCATTGAGTAAAATCCTCCACAGTGCTTGAACTAGTTCTTGCTTGCAATGGGTGAGAAGATCATGGTTGTCTTTTTTGGTTGAAATCAGGCATAAAAATTTCTTGATAGACTCAGGAAGCTGTTGCCATGATGAGAATCAGTAAAAACCAAAAAAGTGATGCACAGAGGGCACAAAGGCAACCAGATGACAGCATCCTGACTGTGGGTCAGCCTGAGCATATTTTGAAATGTTGCCAAAGAACAGATACAGGGGCCATGTGGACATATGATCAAACTGTGTGAGTTAAGTAGAATCAGACCAGAACATTAGGCTCACCATCTAGCTTGCACCCATTTTCGCATCTCTTGAGACTAGTGACTGGTGACCTCCAGTTTCTTGAAGGGAGTGAAATGGAAGTTCCTTGAGGATGCTTTGGTGAAGATGGCATGCACAACATCAAGGATGGCCTATAGTGAAAATCATCCACTGCAAATATTCTTCCATTGCAATCCTTGTTCCTCTCCCCTGTGGGGACCAATATTTCAACCAACATGTTCCACCAGCGATCAATTCCAAATGTAATTGTCCATCTGAGAGGTTGCTTGAGAAGTGCTGAAATTCTTCAGGTCATCAATGTTGAAGTCTGGGGCTTTGAGAACTTTGTGGACCAGACACATGACTTTAAACTAAGACTTGTAAATGCTACTGCTCTCCTTCCATTTCATGAGCTGCCAGATGGACATGTTAGCCCAAGGCCATGGTGGGGAGTAGTCGACATGATACCATCTGCTCCTTCATGATAGGTGCTTCTATTATGGACAGGTCCTAGTGAAGAGGGTATGAGGGTTTAAAAGAGATGTATTGCCACCAAGTAATACTGACCATATACATTGTCTGTATGTAAGATCTGGTACTTTAGTGACAAATGATAGCAATCAAGTGATTTTAAATACTTTCAGAGGTACTCAAAGCCACAGTGAACTCTGAGAAGGGGCAGTGTGTAGAATATGACCAGTATTGATACCTAACAAATGGAAATCAGCAGAATTGACTCATAGTGAAAATGATAAAAAGGAGGCAGCTCAATGCTAGCAATGAGAGCTTGGCTAGGTTATGAATAAAAAGCTGCCACCACCACCATGACTGCAATAAAGAGGACAAGGGGGCATGAGCAATGTGACAGTGTGCCCACCACCACCACTATTACTGAAACAAGGAGGATGAGGGGGTACATTAAGTTTATTGGTTCAAATCCAATAAGATGTAAATTCTACTGATTATATAATGTTTTATCTATTTGGATGTACTTTGCTACATAATTAAATAAACCCTAATTATCTCTTCTCTAAATATTATGTATTATATTCTGTTATAGATAGCCAATATTATTTAATAACTATAATAGCTATTTTAACTAGTGTGATAAGTGCTTCTACTTTAACTTCTAAGAAACCAAATAATTTTTTTTGTAAAATAACAAATAAGTATAAGATAAATAATTATTATTTAATAATCTTATATGATAATATTATTTATTTATTTTATTAAAATTCAAAAGAGTTAATGAAATTCTTGCAAAAATTTTTGGGTTTCAGCAGACAATGTGACAACATGCCTGCCACCACCACCACCACTATGACCACAACAAGGAGAATAAGGGGGTGCAGGCAACTTGAGGGCTTGCCCACCACCACCACCACTGTGACAATAATGACAAATAGAACATGGAGGCATGGGCAAAGTGATAGCATGCCCACCACCACCACCGCAACTGTGACAAAGAGGACAAGGGGGCATGGGCAACATCAAGGCATGCCTACCACCACCATGGCCATAATGAAGAGGACAAGAGAGCATGGGCAACACAACGGCATGCCCATCACCACCACCCAACCATGATAAGGGGGCCGGCATGCCCACCACTGCCACTGTGACCACAACAAAGAGGATGAGGAGGCATGGGCAATGTGAAGGTGTGCCCACCACCACCACCATGGCCATGATGAAGAGGATGAGGGGGCATGGGCAATGCAATGGCATGGCCATCACCACCATCTGATCATGATGAAGAGGACAAGGGGGCTGGTGTGCCCATCACCCCACCATAACTGTGATGAAGAGGACAAGGGGGCACCAGTGTGCCCATCACCATCACCATGACCACAATGAAGAGAACAAGGGGGCCAGCCCACCACCACAACCATGACTGCAAAGAAGAGCATGAGGACGAGGGGGCTTGGGCAATACAACAGCATGCCCACCACCACAACCATGACCATGATGAAGAGAACAAGGGGGCTTGGGCAATGCAATGGCATGCCCACTACCACTACCATGATCACAATGAGAAGGATGACAGGAAATGGGCAATGCAGCGGTGTACCTGCTACCACCACTGCAATTGTGACATGGATGAAGGGGGATGGGCAAGCAATGGTGTGCCAGCTACCACCACCATAGTGACCACGACAAGGATGAGGGGGACACAACAGCATTTCTGCTACCACCATCACAACCACAACAAGAACAGCAGGAAATGGGCAACATGTGGTATGCCTGCTACCACTGCAATCATGACACAGACAAAGGGGGATGTGCAAGCCATGGTGTGCCAGCTACCACCACCATGGTGACCACAATGAGGATGAGGGGAGCAATGGTGCAGCCCACCATACAGGCTGTATGTTTTTTTTCTTCTTGTATGTGTTAAAAGCTGAGGATTGAGGAAGCGGACTAGCCACTTGTTGGGTCGACTTAAGGGGCTTCTGGGAGCTAGGACTGATGTCCACAGTGAGTAACCAAGGTATATTAACAGAGGAATAATGAGGCATAGACTAACCAAGGAGGGAACCATAGTGGACAACAGGGTCTATGTGCACTTCATGTAAATACTGGTAAACAGATCAGCCACAATGCTAAATAAGCGCAAGGGCAGGGGCTCTGCAACTGCACAGAGTGATGAACCAGTCAGAATGAGCTGGGGAAAGTTGGATATAGGCATAATGAAGATGGGGAATTGAATGGTGACAACTAGGAAGTGAAATGAGAAGCAGTAAGCCATCAATGAACAATATGAGTGCGGAATCACCAAATATAACAGTATGTAGATTAGCAGATAGTGTATAAGTAAATTAATTGTTTTTTGAATAATTGAAAGCTGGATTATGGATTCTACCTCCCTAGACTTTCCTAATCCCCTAGTTCTCTACAGTCTGGCACAGTCTTGGAGGGGTCTGGGAGAGTACTAGCCAGTTAGGAACCGTGCTAGAGGGGCTAGAGAGAGCTGGAAGCTGTCCAGTTCTGAAAAGTGCTGGATAGCTGAGGGTCAGTTTGCTGATGAAGGACAAGAAAGGGAACTATGTTCCCTCCATCACTGATTACAATGGCAGGTTCTAGAACCAGGTTGCCATCACAGGAATCATTGACCAAAATGTCTTGATCAACTACTATGCCTCAGGAATTCCTGCCCCCCTGATGAAGCAGATCCTTCAAATAGATACCATACCTACCACCATTGACAACTGGTACAAAAAGGCTGTGTCCTTCCAGACCCAATGGGAACCTAGTGAGGAGATTGCTTGATGAAACAAGAACCCCTCTCACTCTGGCTACCTACAGACCTCTCCTCCTCCTCACAAGAAGGACCCTAATGCCATGGATGTTGACACAGTCAGGGTTCCCAAACTTACTGCAAAGGAAAAAGAGAGATGCTGCAAAGAGGGACTTTGCTTCTGATGTAGGAAATCTGGACATCTTAGTGGTGCATGCCCTACCTTCCCCTGGAAGCCTATCAAGGTTCAGCAAGTCAAGGACAATGATGACTCCCCCCTGGTCTTAAGGATGTAGAAGATGACAATGATAATGAAGAGGAAGGGACCTCAGTCAAAAGGGTCAGCTTTTCTTTCAAATTGGGTTTTTAAATTGGGGACCTTGAACGACATGAGTCTCCCCTGTTACGTGTGCTCCTGTAATTGTATCTCATTTCAAGAAATCTATGTGCATTGTCTTGCAACTCCTGGAACCCTTGCACATGATGAAAACCATTGACACCTGAGCCCTTGTAGACAGTGGGGCTGATCTAAACAGCATCAATTGGCAGTTTGTACAAAAGCATAAACTCTCCACAACAAAACTTGACAACCCCATCCCTGTCCAAAATGTAGACCAGACCCCTAACAAAAATAGTGGAATCAAATACACTTGCACCCTGTTCAGTTCACTGGGATAGAAGGGATAGTCCAACAAACAACTTTTTATGTCATGTCTTGTGGAAGTGAGAATATCATCTTGGGACTACCTTGGCTCTGTACCACCAATCCCACCATAAACTGGGCCAACCAAACACTTGAGATCTCTGAATCCTGTGATGAATCCAAGGAGCTTAACTGACTCTTTATGGAGGACTTCCAACAACACAATGGATTCTTCAGACCCTCCTCTCTCTGTATCAACACCACCACATTGACACCATCTATGATGGGTGACTCTATGATTTCCTGGATAAGGAGACTGAGCCCTAATACATCCGGAAAGCCTTAGATAACTGAACCCTCCATTAAATCATCCATTGCAGGTCATGCTTTCTTCTGAACACCACCATCACTTGTCTTACCACTGCCATTGAGCTAGCCATGGCTGCCAAAGTAGCCAAACCAAAGACTGTTCTTCCCCCAGAGTACTCCAAATACCAATTGGTATTCTCTAAGAAAGCAGCTGATGTCCCTCCTTCCCGACCCTATGACCATGAGATCAACCTTGATGATACCTTTGTTCCCAAGATCAGTAAAGTCTACCCCTTGTCCCCTGATGAACAAAAAGCTATGGAGGACTTCCTAGAAGAAAATCTCAAAACAGGAAAGATCCCCCTGTCAAACTCTCCCCATACCTCCTCCTTTTTCTTTGTCAAAAAGAAGGATGGCAAACTCTGTCCCTGCCAAGATTACCCACTACCTGAATGAATACACTGTTCAAGACACTTACCCCTTACCCCTGATCTCTGACCTTGTTGATAAACTCAAAGATGCTAAGGTCTTCACCAAATTTGACGTTTGGTGGGGATATAACAATGTATGCATCAAGGATGGCCATCAATGGAAAGCTGCCTTCCTTACCCATAAAGGACTCTATGAACCAACAGTGATGTTCTTTGGACTCACCAATTCCCCAGCAACATTCCAGTGATTCATAAATAACTTTTTCTAGGACATGATTGCTGAGGGATGGCTAGTGATCTATATGGATGACCTCCTAATCTTCTTCTCTGATGACCAAATTCACACTGAACACACCAAACAGGTGCTCCAATGCATGACTAAGCTTCATCTGCATCTCAAGTTGGAGAAATGTCAGTTCACCACCTCTAAAGTAGAATATCTTGGGATGATTGTCTAGCCTGGACAACTCACTATGGACCCAGTCAAGCTGGATGGCATTGTGAAGTGGCCTACCCCCACCAAGTTGAAAGAAGTCAGATCATTCCTTGGCTTTGCAAACTTCTACTGTCACTTCATCCCAGATTACTCCTCAGTTGCCCACCCTCTCATCAACCTTATCAAAAAGGATCACCCCTGGTCCTGGACCCCCACTTGCCAACAATCCTTTGAGTCTCTCAAAGAGCTCTTTCTGTTGAAGCCTGTCCTCCAATTACCTGATCCTGCCAAGCCATTTGCAATCGCCACAGATGCTTCAAAGTTCATCTCTGGAGCTATACTCCTTCAGACTAACTCCAATGGAGACTGGCATCCCTGCTCCTATATGTCCACTTCCTTTTCCTCCACTGAGTGCAACTACAATATCTATGACCGAGAACTTCTAGCTATCATCTGTGCCCTAAAAACTTGGTGACATTATCTTCATGGGTTCCTATTCCATGTTCAGGTTTTCACTGATCACAAAAACCTACTCTACTTCCATGCTTCTTAGAACCTAAACCACTGACAAGCCCAATGGCTCCTTGACCTTGCAGACTTTGACTTGAAAATTATCCATGTCCCCAGAAAACTCCTTACTGGTCCTGACACTCTATCACACTGACCTGATTAGTTCCCATCCTCTAACACATCTGACAATGAAGGAGTTACTCTCTTACCACTGTCACTCTTTGTCAATCTCATTGACACTATCCTCACCCAGCATATTACCTCCACCTCTGTCAACAATCCTCTTGTCAAAACCAAAGTCCTTGCCCTCTCCCCTAACTTGCTTGCTGCCATTTGCCATTGTATGGTTGACTGGAAATATGATGGTGGTGTCCTTACTTATAAAGGATGAGTCTATGTTCCCCCTAACAAAACCCTTCAACATTCCATCCTAGAACAGTCTCATGACCACGCTAATGCCAGTCACCCAGGATATCTCAAAACTTGCCAACTGGGCTCCTCTAAGTTCTGGTGGCCAGGCCTTGCCACTTATGTATGCAAGTATGTCAAGGGTTGTTCTGTGTGTCAACAGAACAAAGCAAATACTCATCCAACTGTCCTCCCCTTGACTGCCATTCCCCAAATCCTCATGCCCATTCCAACAGATGTCTTGTGATATGATCACTGATCTCCCACTCTCCAGTGGCTTTGACTCTCTGTTGGTCATGGTTGACCACAGGCTTACAAAGGGGGTAATTCTTTGCCCCACTAATAAAACTGCCATAGCTGAGGGGATTGTGACCCTCTTTTTCCACAAAGTATACCTCTGTTTTGGCCACTATGACAAAATCATCTCTGACTGTGGACCACAATTCAGCTCTGCATTTGCCAAAGAACTTGGACAACTCCTGAACTATGACCTCTCCTTGTCCACTGCCTATCATCCCCGGTCTGACAGAGAGACTGAACATGTCAGCCAAGAAGTAGAAACCTATCTGAGAATCTTCTGTAGAAACAACCCCACCTCATGGCCTGAAATGATCTCTCATGCCAAATTTGCACACAATCACTGCCCTCATTCCATCACCAACAAATCTCCATTCTTTCTTATGCTTGGTTATGAACCACATGCCCTTCCCACAGTGATCTCTGAAACCAACATCCCTGCAGTAGAATCACATTTCAAAGAACTCTCTGCTGCTAAAGATGAAGCATTGGCTGCACATGAGTTAGCCTGACAAGTCATGGCCTCCCATACCCATCAAAAGTTTGTCCCCTTCATCAAAGGAGACAAGGTATGGCTTGGAGCCAGAAACTTGAAATGCTGTATTGCCAACTGAAAGTTTGCCCCCAAAAGAGAAGGATCCTTTGAAGTCACTAAGGTTCTTTCCCCAACTCTACCTTCTGAAAACCTGGAAAATTCACCTTGTGTTCCATGCTTCTCTTCTATCTCCCTATCATGAAAATACTGTCCATCCAAATTTCCCAGCTCCACCTCTGCAGTTAATTGATGGTGAAGATGAATGGGAGGTGGAGCGGATATTACGACACCATGGGAAACTGATGGCTTGCCAGTATCTGATCTGATGGAAAGTGTACACTGCTGAAGAAGACTCTTGGCAACCTGAATGGAACTTGAAAAATGCCAAGTCCACCCTAGATGAATATAAAAGACTCCACTCCTCAGATTTCCCTTCACATGCCCCTTCTCCTCCTACCACTCACACCCACACTCGCAAAAGATAACCCATGGCTATTAAATACCCTTACCCTCACCCTGCCTCTGTTTCCTTTGTTGCTTCTTCTACTACCTTAGCCAATTCTGTTTCCTCTCCCTCCACATTGTCCATGTCTACTTTAGTTCTTTCCCCTTCTCTGGGTGTTGCAGATATCTACAACATCCTGACTCTTACTCCTGAACTTTATTCCCCTAATGATTTTGAGTTACCCTTGTCCTTCAATGCTCCTATTCCCAAAGTCCCTAGCTCCCCAACTTCTCCTCCCTTACAACCTTGTGTGTAGCACATGCCTCTTGCCACAGAAGACAATGTCCCTGCTCCTCTACCCATTGGATCCTTGGATCCCTCTGCTGTAGTCTCTGTTGACGTCCCCATCTATGTCCACCAGCTTTGTATCACTGAACCCTTGCAGGCTTATGAAACCACCCTTCTGGAATATATCAATGACCCCTGGCTTGCCAGCCCCATTAAACATTACATAGACCTTGACTCTCTGTTTGCTGCTCTTACCTTTATTCTCTGACAAAATGAGCTACCTTCCATCATCAATCCAGGATCCCCTGGCTAGCTGAATAGCACAGTCACTTGCACTTGTGCCATCCAAGCTGCTATCTATCATTCCACCGCTGCCTTAGCTTTCCAGATGGGATATAATGAATTCTGTGAGGATCTGCAATGTTACCTCTGGGAGCTAGCTGCCTCCCAATAATGCCTATTGGAAACCTCTATACTGCCCTCTCCTCCTCAACCAGTACCTCCTTCTGTTCCACAACCTGTTCCTACTCCTCCCACACCTGAAGCCTCTTCTGCTCTGCTGATGGCAGAGGAGAACACTATCTCCTCAGCTATTATGGCCAGGGAACATGTCAGAAGAGAAGATATCCAAGACCACCCTCTTAGACCTGAGGATCCTAGGTATTCTAAAGCATGCTCCTCCTGCAGATGTCTAGGACATTGTCATATCAACTGCCCTGAGTATCAATGCCCCTTTTGTCTTCATACTCACCCTGGCCACATTCAAACAGATTGTCCTTGCATTATACAAGGAGCTACCATGTTTAGTCCTGGAACTTCTCCCCCTTCTTCTTCTCCCTCAACATCTTCTAGATCCTCTACCTCGTCCACCCATTGAGGTTGATGAACCACTCACATTACCACCAGAGGGAGACCCCCTTATTGTAACTGCTGTCGCAGAGCCTCCTCTTGCCCTCCTTCTCCAGTAGACCATGAGGACATCTGGGATCAGACTACATGAGACATCATCACCGGATCCCCCACCAGGAATGACTTTTAAAGTGTTTTCATCAGAGCTTTGACTCTAGTACAGGGATAATATTACATTTTCTTTTCCTTTACATCTCTTTTTGGACATTCATGTACACAAACACATTTCTTTTCCCTGATGACTCACCCATCTGATCCCATCACATTTGCTCATCATCAGGCTTACTCCTTCATGACTCATTCTTCTGTTTCTCTTACATGATATGACTCATTTGTCTTATGACTCTCTCTCTCTTGTGCTCTTTTCAGAGAACTTGCACCTTCCTCTAAATAAGAGGTGCTCCTTGAACCCTTGACCTCCTTTGATCCCACTGCAGTGAAAGGCAGTGCTCTCGTCATGGAGACAAGTGACTATCTTGAACCCTTGACCCTTGAGGCTATGCTCAACCTTACCTGGGCCAAGTGTAACATGTCACAGGCTTAACAGAGACCCATTTATTATGATTTCAAGATTGAATTGGCATTTCCAGAAGATCAGTGTGCACAAGTGCAAGGGCAGCAGGTGCATGAGAACAAGATTCCTGATGAGGTGCTAGATGATGTTTGCCTAAAGAACATCCCTTACAAAAGAGACGATGATCCAGAGGAGATAGGAGTGGAATGCCAAGACAAGTCTTATGGGTATTCCAGATTGCATTACTGGACACATGTCTATAGTGATAGTGCCATAGTTGGAAAGAATCCTTTTCCTGTAAAGACATGGTTGAACAATTCACTAGAATAATCTGTTGTGACTGAAACCAATGAAGTCCACTGCAGGGAGAAAAGGCAAATGCCTGCAACCCCTCTTGGCCATGTTTGTTCTGAATAATGGTAGCCTTTTGTGTAATCTTGGCAGTAAACCCAAGCTTGGTTAATGCTGGTAATGATAGAAGCCTGTGTGGTGAATCCAGAGAATACCACATGTCTCACAATATCAATGGCAAGTGATCTTCAGACTTGATAATCATATGTCTGGGTCTAGTCATGACTGCTCCATTAGTAACTTCACAATGTTTCTCCCTGTTGCTAAGTGACATAAAATCTCCAAGATGAGGGGTGATGTGGTTGCACTGTCAGAACTGGTCCTCCTTGCTCCTGGTTAGGGGTCAGGGGGTCAGAGATGCAGAGATGCAGAGGTGCAGAGGTGCAGAGGGGTGGGTCTTGGCACAGGACTTATGTGTCGCACCCTTGTGTAGGTTTAGGACCCTTAGAAGCAGAGTTCAGGAGTTAGGAACACAGGAGGTGTTCTTGTTGCTATTCTGACTAAAGTACAACATAGTACACTACAGAATATTTATACTCGGAGTTGCATAGGAATTAACTATGGATGATTAAGATGGAATGTTGAATGACTAAGGTACTAAGTAAGATGGATGAATGGATAAGCAAAAGCCAGAGCTGTGCACTGGGTATACTAATGACCAGAGTGGTGCACAGTTTTGTTACATAAGCAAATCTAATCTAAATGAGGTAATGTCATGTGGTCTGGAAGTCAGGTGATGCATATCTGAAAAGATTGCACTAGAAATGGTTTGGAGTTGACCAGAGATAACAGAAGTTGGACAGCAGATATGCATCACTATCCACCATCTAATGATCCTGGGTATGGAATTCAGTTGTGGTGACTCTGACCATTCCATAATACCAGTCAAAAGAATTGCATTCATAAGTGGTGAACTTCCTGTCAAACTCTATACATTTGGAGGTCATGGTGTGCCTCTGGACGATGGTGTCTACAGTGGTGTTGTGTGTGTTATTATGCATTCCACAGTGAGTGTCAATGTGGATGCAACAGAGCCTATGCTGCAACTGTTTGCAAGAGATGTAAGTAGGTTTTTGTGACCCTTGTGTTCACTTCTCACTCCATTTGCAGGAATTCATGCCACTTCTGCTGTTCACCAATGCTTGAGGCATGCAAATGCCATGTCCAATCTTTATGGTCACCAGAAAAGTAAGTAGGGCAAACATGCAGTCTCATATTGTGGGCTTGGTGTTCAACCTCAATGTTTTGCAGTTTGTGGCTCAACTACAGCAGCTCATTCATGTGCACTGCTATTACCCGCAATTGCCCAGACAGTTCACAAAAACCCCCCATCCAGATATGGGAAAGCATGTTGTTTTACAGGGTACAAATATCTGTATAAGGGCCTTGACACAGCACTCTTCACAGTCACACATGACAACCCAGAAAATGAACAACATTGTGCTATAAATGAAGTTGCTGACTATCAGAAGGCCTGATATCTTTCAGTGCCAGAAAGTGCATGATGTATTCTTGGCTATGACTAACATGAAAGGAGCCTGCAGTAGAAGCTTTGCCTGTCCACTTGCCAGGTTCATTGCATGCTGCTTTTAGTCTCATTCTCATCAAGCAAAGAGGAAAAAACACCCCTCAATTCCATCAAGGAAATGATGAGCACTCTTCTATTTCCCTTCTTGATTGCTACTTTCTGCATGTGCCTCAACTTCATCATCTCTGCTATGAACAATACTACGAGCAATATTCACTGAGTCCCTATTGACCAGGAGAGCATGTGAATGATGAAGTCTTCCTTGTGCAACCTGCTCCTTCTGTCCTCAGATGAAAGGCTTCATGCCAATGACTACATGAGAAGGTAACACATGTTGAATGTCTCTCATCCACATATGGTGAGGCATTCTACATCTGCTGCCTTCTACTCCATTATGCAGCCTCTTCATTTGATGACCTTAGGACAATTGATAGCATCCTCCTACCCACCTTTCAGGATGCTGCTATTAATCTTTGCCTGTTTGATGATGAAAATGAAGGTCACTCAATTGCAATGCCAGAGGCAATTGAATGCCATTGCTCCCCTGCCCAGCTGTGATTTTTGTTTTATTTCTCTATGGAATGAATATTGACCTTAGCTGTCATATGACCACTTCTTGTGTCTACAAGATGCAGAGCTTGCCAGTGATGCAACTTTATCTGACATTGCTGATAATCTGACAGCTTGTGGCAAAGCATTGTCAGACTATGGATTTCTGAACCCAGTGCAATGCACTTGAGAAGTCATTGTGTTAAGAGCTGAGGATTGAGGAAGCAGACTAGCCACTTGTTGGGTCAACTCAAGGGGCTTCTGGGAGCTGATGTCCACAGTGAGTAACCAAAGAGGGAACCACAGTGGACAACAGGCTCTATGTGCGCTTCAAGTAAATACTGGTAAACAGATCAGCCACAATGCTGAATAAGTGTAAGGTAGGGGCTTTGCAACTGCACAGAGCAATGAACCAGTCAGAATGACCTGGGGAAAGTTGGGTATAGGCATAATAAAGATGGGAAATTGAATGGTGACAACAAGGAAGTGAAATGAGAAGCAGTAAGCCATCAATGAACAAAATGAGTGCGAAATCACCAAATCTAACAGAAGGTGTCTGGCCTTCAGTTTGTTGGGTAAGTCCAGTGTATACATATCACTGGACTCATCTTTTCTTAGGACCTTCATTGGTCCTATGTACCAAGGGATGAGCCTTCCAGCTCATTCTTTCAGCATTGTTAAATTCTTAGTGGTAGAGACGTCCATTTAGTCCAACTCCAGATTGTATTTTGCAGCCAGGGCAACAATGGTCTGTATGGAGTCAAGGTTTGCGACCGGAGCAAATACCTCCTTATAATCTACACCTTCCTTTTGGGTGAAGCCTTGCACAACAATCTGGACTTTGTATTGGTCCACATCTCCATTTTCATTGTGTTTCATCCAGAAAACGGGCTTGGAGGTAATCAGAGTTACTCCAGTGGGGAGTGGAACTGTTTTGTATACATGGTTAGCATTGAGGCTGAGAAGCCCTTCCTCCACCGTGGATCTCCATTTATCTGCATCCGGACATTGGTAGGCTTCTTTTATGGTCTTTGGGAGATTTTCTTCCATAGGTCCATGGGCGATTCCAGCAAAGATGTAGTTGTGGAGTTGATCAGAGCTGCAGAAGGCTCCGGGCACGTTTGGAGTTTCATTTGGGGTTTCTTCATCAGACTCTATAGGTTTCAGAGTGTCTTTGATCTCAGCTTTTTCAGTGGAGTCTTCATGACCCCCCCCTTTTCTGTTGTGCTTCCTCGTCTAAGGTGCATTGGTAATCCTGGTTTTTGTTTGCAGGTTTTTGCACACAGCTCCCTCTGCAAACTCCTCTGACCATCTGTGCAGGAGGATGCACCAGAGTTTGTGACAGAGTTGGTTCAGGAGTTGGAGTTTGGAGATGGAGTTGGCTGAGCTTGTCTGCTAGATCAAGAACTTCATCTGGGTCATGAATGTCTCCCACTGCAGCTGGAGGGGGTGTTGTGACTTGCTTGTCATCCTCCTCATCTGAAGTTGTTTCAGATGTCCATGTTGGATGGGTGTTGAGTCCCTCCCACTGATCCTTGGATGCACAAACCCAAGGAGTAGCTTTGGAGTTGGAGATGGTATTGGTTTCGTCAAAAGTGACATGTTGGCTGGAGATGATGGTCTGGCATTACAAGTCTAGGAGTTTGTATGCTTGTTGTCCATGGGCTTGGAACTTTCCTTGTCATTGCTCTTTTGGGATCAGGGTGTATCCAATGCATCCAAAAGGTTGGAACAGGGTGGAGTCAACTGATCTTTTGAATATTGCATGGTATGGGGTATCTCCGTTGAGGGTAGAAGTCAGACTTCGAGCAGAAATGTATGTGGGGGTGGACATGGCATCCATCCAAAAGGACTTTGGGAGTTTGGAGTCCTCAAGCATGGAGTTGGTGAGGAGTGACAATGTCTGGTTCATGTGTTCAGCTAGTCTGTTTTGTTCCAGAGTGTATGGTGTGGAGGTTTCTAAGAGTGTACCTTTGCTCTGGAGTACATCTTTGAGGTCTTTGTTTGTGTACTCGCTTCCCCCATTGCCCCGAATAAATTGGACATGTAGGTCCGAAAAGTGTTCTGTTGTGATTTCCATGCAGAGGATGTTCTGAATGTCAGATTTCCAGCAGAGATAAGTATCCCAGACATCACTCTTGTGTTCAAGGAAGTATATCCAAGGGAAGTGACTGTAATCGTCGACTATTAAGAGCCAATATCTGTGTCCTTTGTGGGATTGTGGAGTTATCGGACCTCTGACATTGGTGTGTACCATTTGCAGAAGGGCAGAGGTGCATGGATGTTCATGCAATTTGAAAGGGTGTTTCTTTTGTTTTCCCATGGTGCATGGTTAGCAGAACTCTGGTACTCCGGTGAGTTTGTCAATGCCTTGGAATTGGCCTTTTTGCACCATTGTTTGAATTGGAAAGGAGATGTGTCCAAGTCAGTGATACAGGGTGTTTATGTCGACGGAGTTAAGACTGGAATCCAAAGCACACATTGGAGTTACCACAGCATGGTACAGTCCATTCCTGTGGTATCTGAGCAGCAGTAAGCCATCAATGAACAATATGAGTGCGAAATCACCAAATCTAACACTCCCCCCTGATTGTGCAACTCTGCAATCAATCAACTCCCCCCTGATCCAGATAGTCCCATCATCGCACAGTATTGCAACACTTTGGGCCAGGCCAAAGGCTTGGTCAACAGATCAGCAGGCATCTCCTCAGTGGGAACAAATGTAGGTGAGATCAAACCCTTCTCCACAGTGTCTCTCAGCCAGAACCAACGCAAGTCCAAGTGCTTCATGCGACCATGGTGCTCTGGATGCTTCGCCACTTGAATAGCGGACTGGTTGTCAATATGGAGCACAGAAGGAACAGGTACTGTGAAGCCCAACTCCCTGAGAAGCTATTGAAGCCAGACAATCTCCTTGCCAGCTTCGCATGCAGCCACATACTCAGCCTCAGTGGTAGAGAGAGCGACAATTGATTGGCGCTTCGACATCCAGGACACAGCACCAGTACCAATCTTCACCAGATATGCACCTATTGAGTGGCCGGACTCTTTGCCATTATGGTTCGCATCAGAGTATGTGGTGAATGGTTCTGTGGTCGAAGGATCAGGAGCATAGGTGATAGCATAGTCCATAGTGCCCTTGATGTAGCGGAAGAGATGCTTGACTGCATTCCAGTGGGCGACACCAGGATCTGTGAGAAAGGATGCAAGTCGACCGACTGTATATGCAATATCTGGGCGAGTCGTGCAAGAGAGATACTGGAGAGAACCAACTGCACCACCATTGTCAATAGATCGCATGAAATTGCGCTCCTTAGGAGTCCGTGGGGCTTGCTCCTTCGAAAGAGTCGCACCAAGATCCATGGGGGTAGTGACAGGCTTGCAATCGGCCATATTGAAATGACTAAGCATGTTGACACAGTACTGACGCTGAGAGAGGGTCAAAGAGCATTTGGAGCGATCCCTGTCGATCTTGATGCCAAGGATCTCCTGGGTAGGACCAATATCACAGATTTTGAAGTGTTTGCCCAACTGAAGAAGCGCATCCTTGATCGCATCAAGAGACTTGGATGCAAAGGTCATGTCGTCCACAAAGACAGGTAGGATGATGCGAACATCAGTGATCCTTTCGCATAGACATAGACTGCAGCATCAGAATAGATCTGCTTATAGCCAAGGGACTCCAAGACAGTGCGCATTTTGCGATTCAAGCGATTTCCACCCTGTTTGGTGCCATAGACCGCTTTCTTCAGCTTGCAGATAATGTCCTTGGGATCTCCATCAGCAAATCCAGCTGGCTGCTCCATGTAGACATCACAGTCGATTTCGCCATTGAGATATGCATAGAAGATGTCGACAGACCACAGATGGAGATCATGGATCGCAGCCATGGCAAGAATGATGCGCAGAGTGGGAAGGCGAACAGTGGGGGCGAAGACCTCCAGATATTCGCATCCAGGACGCTGATTGAATCCCTGGGCGACGAGACAAGCCTTGTAGCGCTCAAAGGAGCCATCAGCATGGAACTTCTTAGTGAATACCCACCTAGATCCAATCACAGGACGATCCTTTGGTCTAGGAACAAGATCCCATGTGCCATTGGCCTTCTGCGCAGTGATCTCATCGAGAGCAGCCTGTCTCCAGTTGTCCGCATCAGGGAGCTTCATGGCCTC
>JBBPTV010000173.1:0-37298 GCA_038094275.1 Tubosaeta brunneosetosa | reverse complement strand
GGAAAGCAAACACTTACGGCTTTCTTTTCTTCCAACCAGACCCGCTCCTGATTCTTCAGCAGGAGCGGGTGCCAGGACTTCTTCATATTCAAGTCTCCGCCACCCATTTTGGCTAGATTCTATGCAACGGCGAAAAATCCAAGTGTCGTTGTGATGGTCGAGGAACAAGCAGTGCTCTTCGTACGTAATCACCACTTTCAATTCAGGCTCCGCCGCTGTCTCTATTGGGTTACCTACGGGGCCATTCGAATCAGACATTGCTGGAAATTATCTCGTCGACCTACGCACGAAGCTGTAGAGTAGTTTAGTGCATGTTGCTGGACCGACTTAGGAATGTTTGCGCTTGTTTGGGCTGCCTGCTTGGCATGACAGCCACTCTGCACTTCGCCCTTGAGCCATGCCTGAGACGTCAGACACCCACAACGATGCAGCAGATACAGCACCTTCAGATCCGCCGTTCGTGTCCATTGTGTAGGTCCGAACACCCGTTAACATGCGCCCTACAACCATAGACCTTCCCATTCGATTTACGCACTCACCCGCAAGGAAATAACCCGTGGAATCGCCAATCGTTTCGTACATTCACGGACTTATATCGTTCTGTATCTCGCAATGGCTGCACTGTCGGTCACGACCGTCATACTCAGTTTGTCAGACGGTTGTCCAGGACTTGCTTTCTACACCCTCGAGGTCATCATCAACACGTCCATGATTCTTGAAGTAGGCGTTCGCTTCGTCGCCTTTGGAAGGGTGAGCGCCATCGTTCAGCCGTTGACCTGTAATCCTCACTCCCGGTCAGCAATTCTGGAAATCGCCCTACAACATATTCGACCTCATCCTGACGTTGTTTTGCGCGATTACCCTCCTGGTACTGGCATTTGCGGGTTGTGGTGCCACAAGCAAGGAGGAAGAGTTGCTCGACACCTTGCTGCTAATAGCCCGCAACGTATTGCAGTTTGGCCGCTTAGCTGCGGTGATGAGGCAGTGCGTCTGGTCTTGCGACACGTCACTGAAAATTGACTGCTCAGCAGGTCCGGCCAGTCGATATTTTCGCGGCCGAAACCAATTGATATATCCAGGATTCGTCGCGCAGGACATCGCGGTCTTGACCTTGATCTCGACGATGAGGATGAAGATCCCGAGCTCGGTCAACCGCTTGTGGGGGAGCCCGTGTTATTTGATGCGCAGGAGAATCCACATTCAAATACGATGTCGGATATGCCACGCGCCGCCCAAGCGGTCCATGAACGTGACGAGGAAGATGTGTGGGCGGAACTGGGATGACAATCGTAGAAGTGCGTTACGGAGGTTCCTTTTCAGCAACAAACTATCCAGTTGCCAGTTGGTAAGCTTGTCGGTACAGTATGCCCCAATATTGTTTTCAGGGTTTTCAACCTGTTTGCTTGGTTGGCTACCTTGTCCTCAGTGTGTGTGCTCATATGACGAAGCGCGGCAACATCATAATACTACATGTACACTATTGTTCGGGAAACAGGATCTAGCGGAAGATACCAGGCAGACATTGGTAGCTGACGATCACTCTGTCTCTTCTGTATGGTACCCAGCGCGCCGCATCGCACCCAGACGATGTCTCGCAGCACCCAACTCCTTTTCAAGTTTCAGGATCTCAACCTGTTGTTCCATCTCACGTCGCTTGAACTCCAAGACGGCCATGTTCTTGTAATCTGCGTCTTCTTCTTTCGCTTGTTTCGCAGAAACGGCCTTGACCTGTCTGACGAGTGCTTTGCACGCTTCCGTCACGGCCTTGGCAGCGAGTTCAAGTCGCTCTTGGGTTTTGGACATGAGGTTTGCCTTGACGCGGGACGCAGCCACGAGCTGAGCAGTCGCCGCAGCGACCTCGTTGGAGGCAACGATGAGTTGCTCAAGTGAGTGCGTGCCCGACAGCACACCATCCGCACTTTCGATGAGCAGATTCGTAGCGAATGCGACCGATTTCGCAGCAGAGATGAGGCCCTCTGTCCACCTGTTGTTGCGCTTGTAGAACTGTTGCACCGAACTTGAACCTCTACCTTGAGCAACAATCTCCTGCTGAGACTCGGTTGCTGCCTGGATAAGACGAGCTATGGCATTTGTAATTGCCATCGCGGCGGAAAGGATCGAATCGTGGACTTGAAGATCCACGGCACTGAAGCGTGACGAGTCCCGTGGACGAGACATGAGTTCTTGCAGCCTCTGGGTGGCTGCTTCAATAGCCTGGGCTGCGTTGAGCATCTCTCGCTCGACAATGTCCCCAATATCCCCATTGGCCCTTGAAAGAGACCCGCTTTTTGAGCCTTTTGGAACCAACGCGTCGACGACCTCCGATAAGCGGGTGAGAGCCATTCTTGCCTCGCTGTTGTTACGCATAGCAACTTCCTTTCGCTGCGTGGGTTGCAGCAGGTCAAGCTTATATGACTGCAGATTGAAGAAAAATCGTAATCCAACATCGCCGGATGCTTTAGCAACGGCGACGATCTTGTCAGAGGCATCGTCATCGTTGGCGAGTCGGGTGATCCCTTTGCAGTTGATGAGCACGTCCGATAAAACCTGAGCGAACTCATTGGCGCCCTTAATCACGTCCACATAGTCACCTCCCACGTCCCCTCCGAGATGAAGGTTAAAGATAGTCGCGAAGTCCGTGGCATTATTGACCGCCTTTTCAATCATGGACAACGTGTATTCCGGCGTTGAATTGGTGTTGCCGGCCTGGGAGGGAGATTCGAGTTCGTAAATTGCATCATCCACCTTTTGTACACATGCTTGCAAAATGGAATCTGCATTACGGTAAGGCAGACGCAATACTAGTTCGTGAACTGTACGCACCGATAATTTGGTTCAGTTTCTTTCGATTGTCCAGTATAAGTGTGTCAATCTGAGCATTGGTAGCCTCCTCGGATATGCCTTGGTTCTGGGAAAATATCAAATGGGTGAGGGCGGGACATACGAAACTGCGCACCTGCTGTGCCTCCGACAACTGTTGTATAGTACTATCCATACCCTCTTGAAGAATCATGATCTCTTGGTCCTTCTCTTCACGCAGGTGTTCTAAATCGCCGGAGGCATTATTGAGCTTGATCAACAAATCATCGATTTGAAGTTGTTTTGCCTGCCGACCTATCAGTGCTGCGGGGCACCAGAAGAGTAAAAATTACCCTTAAAGAGTCTTCGAGTTCATTTAGTTGACGGTTATACTTGCTAAGAACATTAGATACTTCAGAACTCTTTGATCGTGCAGCGTCTTCCGCCCGTTCATTGGCAAAACTGAGCTCGCGACGCAATCTCTCGAGTTCGTCCTTGTGCGAGGCTTTTTGGCGATCAACATCAAAGCGAGCCCGGTCACGTTCACGAATCATGTCTGCAAGCTCCAGGTTCTTCGCTTTCAAGTCCCGCTCCATTCGCTCCATACGATCGACCGCTTCCTGAGCAGAGTTCGCCTTGAGTTGCATCTGCTTGAATTTCGCGAGCATGTCTAGGTGTTCTGTTCTCAGCTGGCTATACAGCTTGGCCAACGCCTCGTATTTGTTTCGCCATAGGGTTACTTGGTCCTGCAGTTGCTTGATTAGCTCGTCTTTGGAAACCATCTGTGCGTTGATGTTTGCGTTGAATGCGGCCAGCTCCCCCTCCAGCGCTTTGACTCGCTACATCCAGAACATTATTTCCAGCAATGTCTAATAAGCAACTGACACTTACATGGTCGTATTGTTCAAGTAAAAGCTGGTCCCTCTCATATTGGCCTCTCATGGCAAGCAACTCCCTTTGATAATCACTCGCCTGCTGGGCCGCTTGGTTGTTGTATTGTAGCATTTGTTGTTGCAGGAGCTGTTCCTGTGCTTGTCTTTCCCGCTCAGCTTGTTCTCGCTGGCGCTGTTCGAACTCGCGCTGCTGTTGCGCTTCACGCTCCAACCTCTGGCGTTCTTCGGCTTCTCGTTCAGCGCGTAGGGCAGCTTGCTGGTCTTCGTACTCCTTGAGCATCCGCGCCTGTTCGTTAACGGCCGCGGCATCTGGAGAAGGCGGAGGTGGAGGAGCCGGCGTCGCAGTAGACTTTGGCCGTGCAGGGAGTTCGGGTGCATTGCCAGAGTCGAAAAGGTTGGGTGGCTCCTGATATTGTATGACGGTCAATGGTAGGGAGAATCACAACAGAAGGCTTCCGACCTGACCGAGCTTCGGCACATTAATGAGACCCGTCAAATACTTAAGATTGGAGCATTCGTAATAGAACTTGCGTAGGTTGTAGTGCTGCGCGTTGAAGCGCTCTCGCAGGGGCTCTAACGCCTCATGGTCATTTGTTCCTGTTGAAGAGGATCGATGATTCGTCGGAAAAAGGGACGGAAACCTTACGTCGGTACAATGCCCGCAGCATGCTTGTTATGAACCTGTATATACCCCAGCTTTCCTTGACAAGTGGTACCAGAGAAGAGATTCGACATTCATTGTTGGCCGAATGTCTGAAGTGTGCAAAGACCATCCTCTGAAAGGACTCGATTTGATCTTGGAGTCCCATAAGGTCAGTAATGGTCTCGTATCTATGGTTCAGTAAGTTATTGTCAAACTATCGATTCGTGTATCTTACCCTTCGTTTGGATCGTCAATGCCCTTAAGGGAAATATATTCCTCGTACTCGAACAGACCGTTGAATTCTGGGCGGAGACGGTGAAAGCGAAGCTTGGCTAGAACGAATTGGACATATGTTCGGATTAAGGGTCCGTATCCTGCAACGAATTCAGATGAATGAGTACTACACGCGCGACGGAGCTCACCTCGCTGGCCGTCTGTGGCAACGGTGCGAGCACAAGTTTCCAGCCAACCAGTCTGCCCGTGGGCCTCTTTTATAGTCTATTTTGTAACAAATGAGCGGTGGTGAATGTCGATATAGCTAACTCAGACGCGCACATTAGGGTGGCCCTCCTGCAAGACTTTGTGGACGGTGATGAGCGCCTTGAATGTCTGTATTTCATCTGATAAAATGGGTTGGACACGTAGGCCACTCCAGAATGATATTGAGCTGTGATAATCCCAAGTGTATACGATACATTCTGAGGTAAAGTGAGACTGGAAGATGGAGCAAGATGTGACGCGAACGTACTCCGGACGTGTTTCTGCTTCGGGGCGGTCTCATCTGGGCTGGTAGCTTTCTTTATATTGATTACCAGTTCTTGTTCGGCCTTGTCTTTATCGACTGGACGGGTGGGATAGTGTACTTCGTCACCACCGTCAATGTCGAAGCCAGGACGCCTTCTATAAGACCTGCCACAGCGACATCAGTAGGTCCGCAATGAGTGTGCCTCTAAGGTACTACTTGCATGTCGTCTGATCAGATGTTGGTTTGAAGAATGAGCCGGCGCAGTTGCTCGAGGCAGTATATCAGCACTCGTGGGAACGTGAAAGATCGACCCGAATGTTTCGAGCCAGACTCTTCAATACGGCTTTGAGGTCGACCCAGTTACACCGATCCGTACACACAGGCGAGTCCTCGGGACCTGTGATATCTAATGCCGCAAAAAAGTCGTCCTGGTCGAGTCCTGCGATCCTACTTCTTGGTTTCATTCCGGTTTTTACTTTCGCCCTTGGGACGTGGCAGCTACAACGTCTTCAATGGAAGATCAACTTGATCGACGAACTGGAAGAAAAACTACAGCGTGACCCCATCTCGCTTCCAAAACGTATAAAGTGCGAGTGTATCTCTTCCAGAACAGCGGAATCCTAAATTACTCCCAAGCACTTCTGTCATACCAGAGTTTGCCTTTCGTCGGGTCTTGCTTCGAGGCCGTTGGGACCATGCTCATGCCATGTTGCTGGGTCCCCGTGTTCGTGATGGTGCCCATGGCTACCATGTCATCACGCCATTGGTGAGGACCGATGGTTCTACTGTCTTGGTCGACCGAGGCTTCATTGGCAAGGAATTTACCGACCGCTATGTGCGAGGCGAGGAAAGCGAAGTCCAAATCCTAGGCATGCTTCGGACATCCCACAAACGGAATTCATTCACTCCAGACAACCATCCTGCGGAGGGTAAGTGGTACTGGGCAGACATCGACTCCATGGCCGAGTGGGCGGGTGGTGAAACTGCAGGAGTGCAACCCGTTTTCGTTGAGCAAATATTCGGTGAGTAACTACTGTTCTTGGGGGACGCCCATGAACTATCATTGGTTTGCAGATGGTCATGCAGGCGATGCAACTTCCTACCTCAATAGGGGTCTGCCCATTGGGCGTTCAGCTACGGTAGATGTGCGCAATGCCCATCTGTCGTATGTGGTTACCTGGTATGCAAATGTATCATCTATGTGCTCGTTTTTGATGTCGCACTGATAGGTACTCCTTATCCGTGTTCACCGCTGCGATGCTTGGACGTGTCGTTGTCAAACGGAGAGCGCAACCAGGACGACCTATGCCACGATGATAAACTAGACGAAGACTTTCGTTGTCCGCCCCTTCTCTTTAGATGTATGTTTCTTCGTAGCTTGATCGTTTATGAACACACTAGCCGACGAGTTTCTGTGAACCACAGCCCTGGCGCAAATGGAAGTGAATCATGTGTATGAATGGACGGTAAGTGGCAGTGTTCCCATGCATTGTCCTGCCTTGTGACTTGCTTTGATAATGGTTGGTTCTCTAATTTAAACTCGCTTTGAGATAGTGGAGAGCGCCACCACTTGAAATAGTGAGCTATGAAAGGCGCCGGGGGCGTCAAACAACATCGATGAACTCCATGCATACAAGCCGCAACTTTCAGGGCTCACGACATATCTACTCTTCTGAGCCCAACACCTTTTCACACAGTACACCAGCGGTTCGCGTACAGCAAATTCGGGCTGCCCATCAACACAGAGTTTGGCCGAGGTCACAGCGTCGCTCCAATCCTCAGGGTTATATGATATCGCATGACAGCATAAGACGTGCCTCCCCAACGAGAGCGATCGGTAGGTACCTTGTGTGACTGGCGTGTGTGTACTGACATCAGTATTGTCTAAGATGTGGTTTACCCAGAAGGCGTCAGGCGGGTGGTGTATCATCAACCTCAGACACACCAGTCTCGACATATGCAAGTACACCATGCATCGTCTGGATGGCGCCAGCCCCAGATACATGCACCCGTCTCGGGTCCATCAAGTACCTCAGTTGGTGTACGACCCATCGTTCGATCTCATGTTCCAGTGAGGTCGGCAGCACAGACTGTCCGCCATGATGTTTCTCGAGGCAATTGTGAGTGATCAATTGAAATTGGTGGAGAAAAGTGTTCATGTCCTGAAGATTACCAGGCGGATAGGCGCCGGTTGCAGCCTCCTCCGATACCTCTCGCCCCCACGCAGAGGCCAGCAAAGGTTTCATTGCTCCAGCGGCTGAACCCTTTTCGTCACATCAAGAGTCTTCTGAGACCCTCTAAGAGACATGTTTCGAGTAGCAGATCAATCCGTAGATAATGCGGACTCGTGAGAACGCCGCTTATTGATTATGAAGTAGTCACTGCTTGATCCTTCTTCTTGAACTTCTTCCGCGACGAATGGCAAACAGCCCGTCCAAACCTGAGCCTAACCCACCGCCTCAGCCCGTGCCTTCTCAAACGCAGCCTTTTCGTATACGTTTCCCTGACCGTTTTCTCGCCACTCGCACACACGGTGATTCCTCGAGGTCATCTTCTATCAGCATTACTCCACCAACGCAACCCATACACCCATCGTGGTCAGACGACAGGGTTACCATGGACATGACTGAAGGCAGACGGCGCGTTCGTTCCTTGGGCACCGATCCCATAGCGTCTACTAGCAAGATGTCTAAGGGCACTCGAAGGTCATATGGATCTCGCAGGAAGAAAAACTCAGCTCATGGCCAGGGTTTTGCACCCTCGCCGCTCAAAGTCGATTCAGTCATGTCCGACTTTGAACCGAGTGCCTTCTCGGACGAATATGATCTCTGTGAGTTCTCTGTCGTGTCCTGTTGACAGCCTCTGAACTGACGGGCGGCGTTATGACAGCTCATGAGGGCAAGTGAACCTAGTCCGGTGCAAGCGTCTCCTGAACTTCATAGAACTATCTAGATCCAAAGATATTGCAAGACGTGCAGCGTGCTCTACATCTTCAATCGCGGAGGCGCGAACGCATGTCGCAACAGCTACATTCCGCAGACGAAGTACAGCCCTCAGTAGACCTTCCCGCGAAGATCAGTACACCGTATGCGTCTACGTCCACAACCCCGCATTCGCCTACCCAATATTTGCAAGCGGTCAATCCACCATCTGAGGTGGACTTCAGTCCATCGACTCGGACAGTGCCGCTACACCCTGTCCCACTCTCCTCCAACGGTGGAGCGACCCTGGATTGGACGGGCTCTCAGTCTGAAGACGAGAAACTGGAAAGGCGATGGTCAATTTCCAGAGGCAAACGGAAGGCGAAGGAAAGAGTAGTGTCAACTAGTAAAGCGATCGTCGAGAAACAAGAAGCATTATTCACAGGTCTGTCGCGCAAATGATCGTGATTGACATCACCAACCTTTCATCGTTCCAGATAGAATCTCCAGGATCAGGGCTGAAGCATCGCCGCCCACTGTTCGCAAGGCTTCTATTGTCAGTGAACAGCTAGGGCGACGGTACAGTATCCTATATACCACTATGGCCAGTAGTGAACCTGTCGGCCTTGTGGAGATCGCTCGCTGGCATGCCGGGTTAAGTACCGAAACGCGAGAATGGCTCGATAGCGCTGAACCCCTGACATGGTTGAAACACCTGCTTGACCGACGTGGGAAACAGCGCTCAGAGTGGCATTTGTCCGCCCTCGTTGTAGAAGAATATATCAAGGCCAAAAAAGGTATCACATCGTCTACCCCTCCACCGCAATCACCAACTGCGTCAACTTCTCTTGAGACACCCTCTTCTCAGCACCGCCTCAAATCTCCAGCGAGACGAATATCTTCTCCTTCGGATTCATCTCCGGGCACGTCCCTCAGTCAAGTTCTTTCTTCAGATGGCCGCGTATCCTTCAGTCCACTCATCGAAAATTCCCGCAACTCACTAAACAATTCACAAACTCGTGACGAAGGCAAGGCTCGAATATGGCGGAATTCTATTCCCGTTTTCTTCGACTCAAGTGGTGTCAATGCTACTCCTTCGTTTTATCACCGCCATAATTCTTCTGGTCGATTGTCGCCGGCAAGTAGTCGTCTCAATTTCCCTGATGTTATTCACCGTTTTCGTCGACATCCCGCGGAAAGCGATGGAAGTTCCTCATCACCATTCGGTTCACAGGCTGAAGATCAGAACGACTCCCTGCAAAGTGGTCTTCACAGGCAGAGTCAACGGAAGCATCAATCTCAACCAAGCGGGTTGCATCTGCCACATGAAACAGCCGAAGAGATCATTCCCTCAAACGACATACATAGCATCACTACTCATCTTCCAGTCGACCCTATCTCTGTCCCGACCTTGCCGAATTACCCTGCTTTAAAGCCCACCGTTATTTCAGAGGGAAATCCTCCAAATGTCACTGGTTCTCGACTTTCAGATAGACGTTCGAGTCGTAGTACTTCCTTGCCATTCATATCAGCTCGCCGTTCCGACCTGCTGGAATCTAAGGAAGAGCTTGACGACGAAGGTCAGCTGGAAGCAGAGTATGACCTGAGATTGAGGTATGAGTTTCTTGTGTATTTCTGACAGCGTTACCTCACACCATTCAAGGTCACTCGAGGATTTAAAGAATCACAATCACAGGCTCCGTCATCGAATGCAACGAGTTGCGGCTGATGTTCGGGAGTATGAGTTACTCTGTTCTAGTGTGATGCCAGCACTAGGTATTGCATATCGTACTCTCCCGATGGCGTTACTTGATGCCCTCAGTCATGACCCCTGCGCTGTGACTAGTGGGACCCGCAAACTCCATGGCTGGGGAGTCGTCGAGGACATACATGAAAGGGTGCTTCGACAACGCGAGATTCTTGCAAGTTTTCTCTCTGAAGCAAAGGCCAACGTTGCGATCTCCGTTCCGGAAAATGTTCTGGATACGCCAACCACCATTCTCACTGAGAAGCTGCAACTACTTGAAAAAACGCGAGAACCGCTCCAGGATCAAGCTGACGAGGTGTCGCGCATGCTGATGACAGTCAGGGCATCTCATTCCATAGTCAAAGAAGAATTCAACGATGCTCTATCTTATACGTCCGTCGTTTATCCAGAGGTCCTTCACTAATCTCTGGTCGCCTTTACCATACTCACCTTGTAACATTTCAGCTTTCCAATATCGTTGCATTGGAAGAAAGCTACAAAGATCAATATCAACAGATCTGGGAGCTTGGTCTGGACGCTTTGACTCTAATCCTCGATACGATTGCCCCGTTTTGGAGAAGCTACGGAAAGATTATAGGAGAAGACATGCAAGATTTTATCATCATTCCTTGGTACCGGAACGAGTTCACTGGGGAACCCAAGCGGTACCGAGTGGGAAAGGTTCCTCGTCGCTCTTTTCGTCATTGGGTTGCACTTTTCTGCCTCTGTGCACTTACGCTTTTCATCACGTTTTTGCAAGCACGGGCTGCGGTCACGTCGATCTGGAATTATCGGCTTCTGTGGATCGACAACCAAGCATTCCGCTGGGCGATCATGCCTTTCTTCTGGGTAGTGATTCTTATCCAGTGGCTAGCTCTTACGTTCGAGATTTGCGTCCTCTTGTTGTACATTGCTGTCGTCGCGTGGTGGTTAGGGTGGGGTGTTGGAATATGCACATGAACATTGATCGCTATTTCATCCTCGTCTACGTATATATTGTTATCTATAAATCATCTACTGTGCTAGGCTGTCTCTTTCAGTTGTTTGTTTAAGGCGTGGAAGATTTGGTAGGGGGTTCCACAGGGTTTGATGGTGTCTGAGAGGACTCTCCGGCTCGCCCTCCTTCCACGCAAGGTCGACAATATCCTGAACGAGCAATCAACCCCACAATTAAGGACTGCAAGTTCCTCCACTTACTGCCTCCTAGTATCAATGGTACATTTGCTTGACCACATGCCACACAAGCAATCTTCGGGAGAGGCGCCTGGGACTTGGGTTGCGTTTGCCGCTTGCGCTTCGCTGTCGGGGAGCCCGGGAGGTCTTGCGCAGATTTACGCGGCGCTGGCCGTCGTTTCGGTTTCCCCCCTTCTGTTGAAGGTTTGATCAGTTTCATAGCATACGATGGCAGGGCAGCCTGAAATCTCTCCGTCAATATTTTCTCGGGCAACAAGCTGCACACCTACGTTTTGTATCTGGGTAAGTTGCGAACCCTCGGGGAGTCTGTATGCCAGGTATTTCTGCTCCAGTGGTTCCTGTAATGGATTGTTAGAGAATGTAAACTGAAAGTGAAAGCAGCGTTGTTACAATTTCTGTGAGAATTTTACGGTTTTCTTCCGTCTTTTCCTTGGAGCCAACCCAACGCGAGAAGGTGTCCCATATATATGAACTTGCCGTCTTGAAATGAAACTCGACAACCTGCTTGGGAGTCGACTCTACCACAGCACTATTTTCAGATCCAGAGGGGTCTTGAGGCGGCGTCATGGTGGGGAAGGGAACGACGGTAGAGATCACAAGGTTACCCGTCGACGCAGGATCTGAGGAAGCAGCGACAAACTCGCACATAGCAGGTCCACGAGGAAATAACCAGCGGTCTGAGGGAGACTCTCGAAACTCTAGCACAACATCAAAGTCCTTGGGTGTCAGTGTCGGAGACAGGGTACTCAACGAGTCGGTTCCAGGTGCGATCGGTTGTAAGCCGGAAGGAACGGTACTCGTCGCTGGAGGATTTGCTAGCGACTGTATAAGGAGGCCGAGGGTCTTCAGCTGATCCGGCGTGGCCCGACCAGAAGCAGCTAGTTGCAGGAGGTTTGAAAGAGTTGGATTCGACGTTGCTGCAGAATTGACCTGCGTAAGCAAGCTGGAGGGTAGGGGTGTAGACAAGGATGACAAAGCTTCATTAGATTCGGGGGGAGATGGGGAGGGCAAGGACGACGATGGCTGTGATCGATGAGCTGCGTGTGCCAATGAACCTGATGGCGTTGACTGATACACAAACGTTGTTGTTTGGGGAGTAGCCACAGGAAGCAGGCGATAGTGTACTTCAAAGACCGTCGTGTCCGTAAAGAAATGGGGGCCGATTTGGAGTGTGCATCTGCCACGGTTATAAATCGTATGTGGAGGTGGCACCACATCGGGTTGCTTTCCCCCTCTTCCGCGACTTGAGAACTTCGGGAACATTTCACGAAGCCATTTGTCCCTCGCTGCGATGATGACAGTGAGCAATGGTCATGCTCCAACGACTGGTTGGTCTAACATTGTTTCAGAGACTGCAGAATGACGAAGCTGGGCGGGGTCAGGCGGAATCGCGGATAAACTGAACCAATCTCACCTCTCCGCAGGTGACTTCAGATCTGAAGGATCGCTGTCGCTGCCATCGACCTCCCAGTCCGGGACATCGCCAACGGGCAGTTTCAGTGCTTGGCTACGAATCATAAGGTGTTTGTTTGGTTCTGTTGTGCAACACCTTTGAAAGTAACGTAAAATGTAAAATCTCTCCTAATCATCGAATCATGAGCACCCGCGTCCGTAAGTCCGTCAGCCTTTGCCCTGCACTATCTGCTGCCCAACACAACACACAGAGAAAGGAAGCACCGTTTTTCGGCCAGTGGCTAAGGTGCGATCTCGCCCTGCCGAGAGCACGCCAACGCCTTCGGTACCGCAAGATAACCGTGTCTCTGCGGAGGCACACAAAGCCCCGTTCTCAGGAAACCCAGAGGATACTCCTGCTGTCGTTATCTCCCAGTCGCCCACGGTTTTTTCTCAGGCTTCCCTGCATGGGCGCATTGACTATGGAGTCCCCACTGTGATCGCAAACACCGCTAAGCGGGGCGTTCCCACCGTCGTATCTTCTACCACTCCGCTTACACAACCAGTCGAAGTCCAGCTTCGCCCTGTTGTCGAGGAAATTTCCACGCCTACAAGTTTCACCCATGCCGAGGTTGCGGTTGTCGAACAAAATCCTCAGCCTCAAAATAAGCCGAGGTCGCGTTCTAGATCGTTAGCTACCGGCTCTCCAAGGAAACCCAAAAAGGCGCGACGGACCGCGACTCCAGCGTTGGATGCTGACGCAGACCCTGGCGAGGATCTGGATCCGACCGCTGTCACCATGGCTGCCTTATGTGAAGATACTGGTCAGGGCCGTGTCAGCAACAAAGCTACCCAAGTTCAGGACAATCATCTTGCGTGGAAGAAGTCTAATAAAGATAAAAGAGTTAGGATGCGAACGAGAATGGAGGCCAGGAAATATGGGAGAAATGAAGACAGCGACAACACACAGGCGAACCGTCAAGAAGGGGAACCTGAACAGGTCCCGGCCGCCGATGCGACGCCTGGGCCATCGTTGCAACAATCAGCCTCTGCCAATCTCGACACTGTCGGGGACACTTCTGGGCAAGGATTCGACTATTCTCAAACCGTGTCTACCAGTCGATACAATGTTCAAGTTCGGATTGGTCCTAGCGGAGAGACCATTGTTGATGAGGAATCACTGTTCGTCGATCGTAATGCTGAAGAGGATACCACGGACTACACTCATGTTGAGGAATCCGATGTCACCAAGTTCGTTAATTCCGCTACATACTCTAAGCGCTTTCGTGGGTCCCGCTGGAGCGTCCAGGAGACTGAGTCATTCTACAACGTGAGCTACTTGGCTCTGGGTATGCTTGCTAAGTTTGGACGCTTTCCCAGGCGTTGTCGCAGTTTGGCGAGAACTACGAACTTATTTCATACGTGCTACCTGGCCGCGACCGTAAGGCCTGTAAAAACAAGTTCAAAAGCGAAGACAAGAAAAACCCTCAGCGGATCAATTACTGTTTGAAAAATCGGAAACCATATGGTTCGTTTCACCTTGAAGATCAATCTTGCACTCATGTCCGGCTTTAGACCTGCAAACTCTTTCCCGTATGACTGGGAAGGACTTCAGTGGGCCCACTCCCGAGATACGAGCCCCAGCAGTGTTGTCGTTGGGTGAACCGGGAAAATTTCCAGAAGGCGACCAACCTCTGGCTTCAGGGCTCGGGAGTTCATCGTCGCCTACAGCTAAGCATGTCGAAGACGGGGACATTTCCGAGTGAATACCGTAGATAAATAACTTTTATTCTGACAGTGGATTTCATGGTGTTCTTGGAAGCCGGGGTAGCTCAGCTGGGAGAGCAACAGACTGAAGCGTGGTCGTTTTCTGGAGGTCCCGTGTTCAATCCACGGTCCTGGCATTTTTTAATCTTATTTTATCCCGTTTTTTAAGGCTGAATGTAGACTGGCGATGATTTAGTTCTGTGAGCCAGGCTGGAAACTCGCCCGTGCCACTCAGATCCATGCGAGGGTGTCAGTTGAAGCGCTGATCACCCAATCCGGCCTCCGTGACGTCCGGGAAACCTCTCCTCGAACTTCGGGCGAGGTAAATCGAAGACTTCACGTGACAAACGCGTCCCTATTTTAATGCGAGCGCTCGACGTGTTGCTACTCTGAACACTCCCTCGATAAACATGGCCCCGCGTCGCGCTACCGTGCCAGAAGACAGCGTACCTCCACCCAGCCGGCCATCTAGTCCTCCGGTATTGGATGATATCGAGGAGGTGAGATATCTGTCCCATCTTCAGCATCCCTGTCCCGACAGCTGCCTGCAGACACCATTCTTTGACAGCGTAGACGAACTTCAACAACAGGTACGCTAATGTATGACGCACTGCTTACAACTCTGACTTCTTCCAGGGCATAAACGTGCAAGATATCATCAAACTCAAGGTATACCCTTCATTTGTTCTACTCTACCCATCTTATGCTCGCTCAGAGCGCGGCAATTCATACTGTGTCTGGGGTTGTGATGACGACGCGTAGACAGCTCCTTAAAATCAAGGTCAGCGCTCTCGAACCTATGAAAGAGCTGCATAATCGTCCCATATCTAGGGCATGTCAGAAGCCAAAGTCGAGAAAATCAAGGTAGCAGAATATATGCGCTGTGTGACTCATCTTCATCATTTAATACAGGAAGCCGCCCAGAAAATAGCGGTAACAACCATTTTCAAACACGACACTAACTGCTTACGCGCACAAAGGGGTCTTCCTTTGCGACAGGGGTCGAGGTCCAAGATCGCCGGAAGCGCGTCCTGGTGATCAGTACGGGTAGCAAGTCTGTTGATGCCATTCTTGGGGGTGAGAAGCGTTCTCTCCTTCAAAGTGGAGAACTCAGTGCTCCGCGATTTAGGTGGTGTCGCATCTCAGTCAATCACAGAAGGTAAGCACACTCCTATGCACCATCTCTGAACTCCAGAGATCATATCTAAGTGTATGGCGAGTTTCGCACGGGAAAGACTCAAATGGCCCACACAATGTGCGTAGTAGCCCAACTTCCGCCAGAACTAGGAGGGGCCGCAGGCAAGGTATGTTGCCCATATTTAATATGATATCTACTGCGAACTATGTCGCCAGGTAGCATATATCGACACTGAAGGCACGTACGGACAGCCCAATCCCTTATGCCAAGCTCATTGAGGCCAAGGTACCTTTCGTCCTGATCGTATTCGGTCAATTGCGGACCGCTTCGGCGTGGACGGAACCATGGCCTTAGAAAATGTTCTCTACGGTGTGCCAGCACATTTTTCACTTGACGATTGCTCCTAAACCACTTAAAGCCCGAGCGTTTAACAGCGAACATCAGGTGCTTCTTTGTCCAGCTATCTTCTTCGAGTGCTTACGTTAATGTACAGATGGAACTTATAAACGAGTGCTCCCTTCGGTTCGCTGAAGATAAGGACTTTCGGCTCTTGGTACGATTGATTCCTCGGTTTGCTTGGACATTTGACCTTTGATAGATCGTCGACTCTATTATGGCCCTGTTTAGGGTTGACTTCTCTGGGAGGGGGGAGTTAAGTGAGCGGCAACAGAAGGTAGGCATGTACGCAACTCTGCGATGCTGGACAATGTATCTATACATCGACATTATAGCTTGCGCAGGTAAGGATCTCCGTACACTCAGATGTCGAAGAGTAATGACGGTTTTCAGATGCTTTCCAAGCTCACAAAGTTGGCCGAAGAATACAATGTTAGTCAGACAATTCTTACCTGGTCATCTCTTTGAGTTCCTTGTACAGATCGCAGTGCTTATTACGAATCAAGTTCAATGTACTAAATCGCTTTTATGTCCTCAAACTTCTTGGTTCCTGATAGTTTCCAGCCGACCCCGGAGCGACGATGACCTTTGTGGCTGGTGGTGCTCTAAAGCCAATCGGAGGACACATTCTCTCGCATTCTTCGGCAACTCGAATGTTCCTGCGGAAAGGTATGTCTATCGAATTTGTGGATAAGAAACGAGGAAATTTTTTTGGGTATAGGTCGTGCGGAAGAGCGCGTCGCTAAACTGGTCGATAGTCCCGATCGCCCTGAAAGCGAGGCCTCTTATAAATTGGACGAAGGGGGTTGGACCGATGTTTGAAGCTTTTAAGGCAAACTCCTGCATTCTTTAGTTGTTGTCTCTATATTTGATCAGCCAGACCTCGACCGCCACAACGTCGAGGTATTCTCGTGTCTACATTGAATCTGGCTCTCCTTTCGCTTTGATTCCTCGAAGTGCATCAATATACTGTATGTCTTTTCGAGTCTGGCGGTCCTCGAGAATGTTTCAATAAGACCGGTGCGAGCTCCCGTTGTCCTGACCCCGTATAGTGATTCTGTGCACTCAGTTTATGTTGGCTAACTCGATGATCAATTGCACGCGGCGCATCAATTACCTAACACATGTATGGGCCGGCTTACCGCCCTTCCAAAGCTAAAAAGCACGTTCGTCCTGTTTCTCATCGTCTCCGTATATATAATAATGGGGATTTCCCTATTCCATTTTTCTACCTTAAGATGTTGGTTATCACAAGCACGTTGGCATTCATTGGTGTAGCTCACGCAATCTGCGCCTTCCAAACCATCTATCCCAACCTCAAGGCATGCGTTGGCTTGCCATTGCAATACTCTTGCGAAAATACTACGGCCTTCGCCAATTCATGTTGCAGCATTGTGCGCGGTGGACTCGTGTTGCAAACCCAGTTTTGGGACACGTACACTGGCTTGGAGAGCTCTGGGCAATTACTACCGCAAGGAAGCTGGACTATCCACGGCCTATGGCCAGACAACTGTAATGGGTGAGTATATATCTCACACATAGTACTTCTGTTGATTGGGTGCAAGTTCCTATGATGAATACTGTGATCTAACAAGACAATATGATCCCCATCCGTCCCCGAGCATCCTCCCGAATGGTGTCGTTGTGCCCCCTTACAATAGGCCTAGTGTTAGGACGTTTATTGAAGATTTCGGGCGATTCGACCTGATCAATTATAGTAAGCGCGAATAATACACGAGTGGTGATGAAGCACTATAATTGGCAGTGGACACTTTTTGGATTAGCCAGGGCACGCCGAATGATGAATTATGGGCGCATGAGGTCCGTACTCCCTTGAATCGTAACGCTAGTATTCGACTGACAAGAGATGCAGTTCTCAAAGCATGGAACGTGCACTTCGACGTTTGATGTCTCTTGCTACGAACCTGGTTACCAGGAACACCAAGAAGTGGTCAACTTTTATGAGACTGTGACAAAGGTATTCCAGAGATATCCAACCTACGACATCTTGGCTGCGTATGTGCCCCTCGTCTTCGTCCATCATCTAGCTAATTATTCTGTAGTGCGGGTATTCTACCGTCTAACGTAACAACATATTCCCTTGCGCAGATCACCAAAGCCTTGTATGCACAAACCGGTGCAATCCCGTACCTCGGATGTAGCAATAATGGGACGGCTCTAGGTGAAGTCTGGTACTTCAACCATGTTTTGGGCACCGTGAGCGTTTTCGATGGCTGCCAGGACTGCACCAATTGATTAATGTCTACCGTAGGAACAATATGGGACCTTTAAGCCGATCAACTCGACAACTCAGTCGACTTGCAGTGGGGATGGGATCTGGTACTATGAACGTACAATCACCTCGGAACGTCGGCTTGCCTAGGCGTTGTTGTGTAGCTAATGTACAGATGGGTTTATTCTTGGGTTGGAAGGCATGTGACTAACACGACGCGACGCGGTTGACAAACATGTGTAAACAATTTCATTGGTCCGGCTATGCGGGAGCGTCATGAGCTTTTGAAGGTGGTTCACCGTCACTCCGACCACCATCTGCGACCTCGGATATGACAATTCGGCTCGAACTCGATACTGCCCAAGGTGAACCAAGCTCTCGGAGGGCCCTCCAAGATATCGCGCAAGCAGTGGCCAAGTGCAAGAAGATTGTAGTGGTCACTGGGGCTGGCATCTCGTGTTCGTGTGGGATACCAGTAGGTCATCATGCACCGTCTGCCTTCATGAGATTTATGTTCTGTTAGGATTTCCGTTCGTCGGATGGGTTGTATGCGCTCGTCAAGCAACAGTACCCCGACGTTGTTCTCAAGGGTCGCGATCTCTTTGACGCGTCGCTGTTCCGCGACAGAACGTCGACGGCTGTATTCTATACCTTTATCTCCCAGCTGAAGCAACTCATTGACTCTGCCAACCCAACGCCAACACATCGCTTCATTCAGACTTTGGACAACAAACACAAGCTCCTGCGTTCATACACGCAAAATATCGACGGCTTCGAGGAAAAGGTCGGACTCCGTGGTAGCTCGAGCCAAGATAATGCATCCAGAAAAGGAAAGTCAAAATTGCGGGGAGAAATTCGGAACGTCCAACTGCATGGAGACATTCACCGCGTCCGGTGCACTGCGTGTTCCGTGGATCTCCCCTGCACAGCAGATTATTTGAGCATGTTTGACCAGGGGAAAGCTCCAGATTGTCCGGAGTGTAAGTCGCGGTGTAAGTACTCGCTCGTTACATTGTTTGGAAAGTTCCACTGACTATGACGTTTTCTCCAGCGGAAGCGCGCATAGCTAGGTCAGCCCGGCCTCTGAGAGTTGGCACTCTTCGTCCGGCCATTGTGCTATACGATGAGGTACATCCACTCGGTGACGACATCGGATTCATCCAAGCCCAGGACGTCGCGCGGAAACCCGATATGTTGATTATCATGGGGACCTCCTTGAAAGTTCACGGACTAAAGAAGCTTGTGAAGGAGTTCGCAAAATCCGTCCACGCTTCAAGGCCGACCACCACGGGTACTCAGAGCTCAACCAAGAGCTGGCAGGGAAAAGTGGTCTTCGTGAACAAGACCCCACCTGGAAGCGAATGGGAGGATGTAATCGACTACCATGTTTGTGGGGAAACCGATCGTTGGGTAGAAACTGTCATCAAAGAATGGAAGAAGGCGCGACCATCAGATTGGGAGGTTCAACAAACGCTGGATGCTGATGGCGTGTTCAAAACCGTAAAAGAGTCGGTAGCCGCAGTCGCGCAGAAAAAGCGTCAGTTCTTGACTGCGAACTTTGGGTAACTTACTCATTTTATTATAGCCCCATGCAGGCGAAAATCATTCGTGGGCAATTCTCGACAAGACGAAAGCGTGTACTCACCACTCAAACCACCATCAAGTGCACCGTCATCACCCAAACGGCCGCAGTCAGGCTGTCACTATTCCGATGTTGAGTCAAGTCCACGGAAAAGAAGAGAGGTGTCAAATGGCGCTAGATGCTCGGAGAGGGATATACCCGAAAGACGTCTATTGTTTCTGGACACGACGAATTCTGCTCCACAGCTCGATGTTTCCAAGAAAGAACCGCCGCCCTCTAGGACGTCTGGCAATCAGGAGAGGGTTCGAAAAACATTCGGCAAGACGCTCAGAACGAGGAATGTGAAGCGTGGAAGAGCGTTGGTGGAGACCAAGAAAATGTCTCGAGTGAAGAAGGCACTGCCATAGATCATTATTGTATTCTTAGCACCCCACTTGTATATTGTCCTCGACACCGTTTGTCACTATACACTCAATGTCGCCTGCAGCAGCTTCCGTCTTGGTCTCAAGATTATTCCTCCACTCTAAAGCCAAATAAAGAACTACAGCTCGAAGACAACAAATCTAGAGTACCTGCCGGAGACTGCGCTCACTCACTAATCAACTCGGATACACTCCAATCCTCGAATGATCCGTCGGGTAAATATCGTCGGATGATCAAGGGAATTTTTCGTTGCGAGAGCTCCTTTATGGCGATCTGCAAAGCATCCGTCTCGCCATCCAAGGGAACGAGGACGGGAGCGTTCATGCTTTCCAAACCACAGCTTGTGGGCGTGTTGTGACCACAATTGAATTGTGAGACATACCTGATTTGCAATGCCCGCGTTCCCAGTATTCGCGCCCGCTCGTACTTGGTCAAGTAGGGTGTAGTCACTCTGACTTTGTTTGGTTGCCTCTCGCCCTGCAAACCAGATGGAGCTGGCTGCTGAGGTAACTGCTCATCGCCATTCGCCATTTCTTGGTCGTGTTCGGCACCGTTGACACCATTAGGATGGGAGACCTCCCCATTAGCGTCTTCACCCTGCTCTTCACCCTGCTCACCCTCGGGTATCTCGTTCGCTAGCAGATCATAGCCTTCATCCTGTCTCCGTTATGAGCGTGCATATCTTTACGAAGGTGGCACGCACGAAAGCGCTCTCGCCGAAACTAGTCAAGATATCAACGGTGTTCTTTGAGAAAGAGGAAGGGCACATACCCCGGACCATCGTAATCATAGTCGTCCCCACCCCCGCCGCCGTAGCCATCGTCAGACATGTGTGTATGTCGGAGGTGACAAAATTGGGGCAAAGAGAGGTAGATGGTGATTACGTAATGCACTCCACTCTTCTTAGATGAGCTGCAAACTGTCGGCCTCCTTCCTCCGCCGAATCCGATTGAGACGTCTGTTAGGTTGGGACTATGGTATGGATTTTGAACTATCGTCGAAATGGGTCGATCATTTATTACTCGTCCTATGTCGGGACCCACTTTAGCGCGAGATTTGCCTTGCAGCGATCGACGGTTGGTGTTCCCAACCGTGTCTGTCGGCGTTGGTTGCACTGCTTCCTCCCTGCTGAAAGAGTATTCAGCTTCGCAACCCCAAACTAGTATGTTGAGAAGCATAGTCGTCTTTCTTTGAGAATACGGCTTGATTGTTCCTCGATTATCGGTCTGCCTCCCCCGATACCGGGCCCGTAAGTAGCCAAGCGATGCCCTTTAGACGGTTGCTAATGCTATCACTGATCAGTCCGGGAATGGTTTTGTCTGTAGCCTTTCCCCGTTGTTTTCGTCCGGGTCACGTATGATGCAAGAGAGAAGTGCACAGAAATGTATAGAGTAACTGCCCGCCATGCGCATGGCATAGACGCCACCTTTCGCGGAAGATTGATCACCAACAGATCTCTTGATTGTGTGCCAAACGGAATGTGACATATCGCTCTTCGGAAAGCCAACTTGCCTCTCACTCAAACATTTCTACAAACATTTCTCCTTCCATCCACTATGTCTCAACAAAGCCTGGGTCGGTCTTGGGGTACTCGCTTTGATTCCCTCACATCTTCAGACTCTCTGTCCTCCAACCCCGAGAGCGTGGTCGCGAGCTCCAACCGCGTCTCCTCCCCGCCCCACAGCATCTCAGCTGACGAAGGTAACAGCCCACAGGATACTCATGACAGGATCATTCAGGACGCGAGTATCTTTATCGGAAGGTACCCAATGAGCCTCTATTATATCCTAGCCTCATGTCAACTCTGACAGCCTGCCTTCTAACATGGACTACGCCGAACTGACAAGCTTGTTGTCTCAGCACTTGTCCGAGCATCCTCAAGTCAAGGGCATCAAAGTCGTTCGTGATTCCAAGGGTGGGGCCTGCGCATTCATCCAGTGTCAGGTTTGTCATTTCTCTCGCCGCAAGTCTTTCAACCCACTGTCGTACCAGGATTCTGAGGCAGCTTCCGTTCTCATGCATAATCTCCACGTCACCGCGCCACAGCCATTCCTGGGTCGATATCTCAGATATGAGCCTGCCCGCGCGTCTAGGACTTTACTTATCTCGTATAGGTGGGTATCTTGTCTCCCGCGTATTATTCCTGAGCATACGCGCGAATGACGGCGCATATATGCATGACATGTCATGAAATCAGTCTGACTTGTGTCACAGAAACCCTAGACCATACCACCATCAGAGGGACCCTCCGAGGAAAGCGCATTTCCCGTCTGCTGAGGACACCCACTTCGTCCAGTTCCAATTGCCGGATGCTATGAGGATCATCAGGACGCCTGGAAATAGGTAACTGTATACGTCGTTTTCGGATCGCTTTCTACGATCTGACGGGTTTTTCTAGGCAATTTACTCTCCTGTATAACTTGAATGCCCTAGAAACTCCACTTAGCGGAGAGGCTGAGCCTGGCCTCTTACTCGTCCCGCTTGTTTATGACGCAGAGGTATACTTGACTTCCGAGACTTGAACACGCTTACTCATTGCACAGTCTCTGTTACGGATCGCATCCGTCTTTGGTGCTGTGGATTATTTTGGCCCATACGTCCACGGAAACGAGGACGGACAAGACCCAAGAAACTTTCCATCTCCTCATGATGCCCCTCGCTTACCTGGAATGGACACTGGCTGCTGGAAAGTGAAATGGGCACATCGAGATGACTGCGTCAGCGCCCTCGCGGTATGTTGACCGGCAGGTGATACATCTCCGAACGCTGATCTTCTTTGCTCCAACTATCGAAGACACTTCGCAGAGTTCCCCATTTAACCGTTACGTGGGCTCATCAGTCGAATATAACCCCTCGCGAACAGGGATTTTACAGTAACTCGCGTCAGTTCATCCAAACTTCCCATTCTTGGCGCAGTCGAGGTGCAGGCCCCGCTTCTCGCTCGCCCTCAGGCCTTTTGCCTGCGAGTCACACGTTCCCTGTTTTACATGCCACCGAAGATGGTTCAGTCGCTAAATGTCAATCGGATAAAGTTGTAGAGCCGAGTCCCAGGTGGCAACAGAATATTGCCTGTATCCCGAACAACGGAAGCATGCTTTCTTCTCGCCCATCTCGGCCAAGGGCGCTTTCGCTGACGCACAACCGCCCTCAGCCGACGACCTCACTTCCCTCGCGGGAATCCACGGGCCAGCTATCCTTCACCAACTGGGAATCGACTAACCGCACTCGATGGGCAGACCGTGTGGGGTCAATGGAGTTCAAGGGTAGCCCGAGGTTAGTCGTTTCGTTCCATCTTGGGGTGCTGATAACGCATTCTATGCAGTATGGCTGGGCCCAACTTCACTTCTTCGCCATATCTTAACCGTCACGTTTTGCCTTTGGACAGTGGCTATCATACCCCGCAGGAAGGTGATAGCCAGGAAACTGACGCAGGTATTCCACGTACACCTGATTTCGGGGCATCTCCTATCACGCCACGGACCCCTGCGTCGCTGATGCTTCGCACACCGACTACTGCTAGTTATATGGGTGATTTCCAGAGCATGTCCTTCAGGGACTACGATAGTCAGGGTTCGCTTCCCAAACTCTCACAGGAGAGGCGGGATGATCCCGCAGTGGACCCTACGACCATCTTCGTTGGTGGGCTAGAAATTGCTGGACCGAATGCTTGGGATGAAGGCAAGGTCAGGGCGTTATTCTCAAAGTACGGAGGGATAGAGGCGGTCAAAGTCATTCGACCAAGTATGTTCTGACTTCTCGGCCATCATACTCTGACGAATATTTCCCTCAGGCAATAAACGCGCTGCGTTTGCGTTTGTCAAGTTTAATAATACAGAGTCTCCTGCGAGAGCTATAAAGGCGGAGGTGGGTCTATCTCTGTCGAGTTTGAATCTAATTGAATCCAACCTCTCAGCACAATCGGATGCTTGACGGTCGCTTGATTCGGGTCCAGCTACGAGATTGGAATCCAACTTACCGCTCTTCCTGGCGTCAAACGACCAACAAGTCGCAGCCGCTCACTACAAGTGATGACTTCTGTGTCGGCCCAAGGCTGCGCGAACCCAGTGTTAGTGTTGCCACAGATGTGGCAGGTTTGCAGCTCATGGAATCGCCTGCCCTCCTCACCCCCACTCCATCCGGTGAAGCCTGTGATCTGAATGAAGTACTGGATGAAGCCGGTGTTTTACCTTCTGAGCTTCCTTTGGCTGATGACCCAGTGCATGACCCAGCCAAGGAAGTAAGTGGGGTAGAAAATCCGTTGGATATCAAACACGATGAACCTACTCTTCCGGATACAGCGCTTGTGCCTTGCCAGACATCTATGGTGCCAGCTGCAGCCTTGCCGGGGACGTGCCCAGCGCCCACTATCCAATACTGGATTCCAAATTACGTGCCTCAGTTTCCATACCAGATGCCATTTGCGGCACCACCTTACCCTCACTACCCCCTCCCCCCACCTCCACCCCCACCGCAGAGCTCGGGGTCGGATAACAATGGAGCTCCCTCATACTCCCCTATTCCCTTTGGCCCTGGTGCCTACCCCGTATGTGACTCACGATGGGGTTATTTGATGTGCTAACCTTCGACAGACATTCATGTCCTATCCCCCTCCAGTTATCCATGGTTCCGATCCCAACCAGGCTACCCCCGTTCACCAAGGAGTCGCCAACAACCCTACTGTACTTCACACGCAGGCTCCCCTAGTCCCAACCGGGTTCATCACGGGAGATCAAGGAATGCTTGTTCCAGTCTATCCTCCTGACGCCCTAAACCAATACATGGCCGGAAACCAAGATCAAGGACAAGCTCCTACCAATTCCGGAACCGCTGAAGGTCCACTCCCAGTAGCTTGGCGCCCATATCCACCACCTCCTATTCGCCCACAGGCAGTGATCTTCCACCCATATATCAATCCGCCACCGCCGCTTCACCCTCTGGGTGCGAACGGGTGGATACCAGGTCCTCCGTGGCACGGAGCCCCGCCGCCACCAGGGAACGGTTATGGTGTGCCTGGCCGGCGGATCACTGCTTCGCCAGTTGGTGGTCCACCCTCGATGCCGACGAACTCAAATCTGGAGCGCAACGTGGTACCTCGTCGACATTATCGTCGAGACAATCATGCTCAGCACCACAAAAATAATTTTGCGCGAGGTCCGGGTGGCCGATTTGGCAAGTCTTCTTTTGAGCCGACGCGTTCACCATCGGAGATGCAACCTCCTCAGACGGTCCCGGACACATCCGTCGATAATTGGCAGCGCTTGGCACACGGATCTAATTCCACATGAGACTTGGACGTTTATTTGCCATTTCTTTTCGGTTTGTCGATTCATTCCCTTTCTTCTTTGAGAACACGTTAGAGCTTGGACACGAATTCACCTGGCATGGGATGCATACTTGGTTGTAGCATGTACTTGAGCTCAAGCTGACACCTTGTATCTGAACACCTGGCATGTTCCATTTTTCCTTGTTGCTGTATAGGAACCCGAGCACGAAGCAAAATGGAACTGAATCAGAATACCAGTACTTGTACGACACGCTTCCTTTGTCATGGTTCTTGGTGCAGTCAAGATCAACTAAACGTCGTGCTCCGAGGTGCACGAACACACCCGCATGCGCGCGATATATGACTATTCCTTCTAACCGAGAACGCCGAGGCGAACGACAAGCCGCGTGACCTCGCTGCAGATGAGACCCTGTCAGGTTCGGGGAGCAAGGCGGTCCGACGTCACAAGTCCAATTCGACCGGAAAGGGATCCGGATTATCAGGCGATGTCATGGAGAACACCCACATGACTGTACTCGGATCGGAGGGAGAATATCGCCAGTTTTTCTCAAGCAAGGGTCGCAAATCATTCCAGCCCTTGTTCATGCATGACGCATTGTTGTTCAACAAGAGACAACGTGGCCGCGGGTATTGTTGTTGGCCAAGTTCAATATTACGTGTCAACAAGAAGGGGATCAGGATGGCAATCATTGACTGTCCAAAGCGATTTGAAAGGAAGGAATGGTCATCGACAAAAAGCATATACGTAGGGAATCAAATGACATGAACGAAAAAGCGTGATTATACTGATATCGTTCCGTTGCGGGTATACGGTTGGGTCTGGAATACGTGGTATGCAATGAAATCAATGAGCGTGTGGCGCATCTAAGTTGGGGTCAGTATTGGCTGGATGGAGAGAGCATGGACATACATGGAATCATGAAATACACTTGCCGCAAATGCATACGTAAATATTATGTCCTGAGACAGCAGAGTCTAGATAGAATTAGGTAGGGGTGTAAAACGTAGGCCTGCGTTGTACACTGAGGCAACCGATGAGTCAAATGGTGCACGTCAGTCGACGGGGGAGCTTGCCTTTACAGACAAGGAGAGACATGGAGGCTTGCTATGTTCGTTTGTTTCCCGTGGTCCAAGACAAATGCACACTGCCAACACCAGTAATGTGGACCCGTGCACGCACGCGACAAACCTGCAACGATATTGGCCCCCTGCAAATGAGATCAAAAGTGTACATACGGTATCTGCGACCTCTGCTTTCTGGAAATTGATGTGCAGATCACCGTTCGGCATTCTCGTGATTTGATCAATTTCACCAAACGACTTGCAGATCAAGCAGAGGAGAATCAGGAAACTGAGTATGCCGGTCGGAGAGGACGTACTTGGCACCATCTCTGGATCGCATCCAAACGCCTCGTATCGTTGAGCGCGATACCACTGACGACGAGCTTCTTTTTCCTGGCTTGCCGTGTTGAACTAGGCAAAGACAAGGAAAGCCGAGGCCCGCCGGACTTGCCAGCGAACAAGACATGCGGATGCGAATCATCAGGCTCTTCTACGAAGATCTGATTCAGACCCCCCGGATGGTTCTGCCGGGATCTTGAAGAAAATGATAAGCGAGCTATTCCAGTCTTTGGTGACGAGGGAGGTGCGGTGTGTCGGTCCGGAAGGTGTGGCGCAGAAACGGGGTATAACGGACGCAGAGACGGAGATGATGCGGAACCACTGTCATTTTTGAAAAAGGGATGGGACAGCGTGCCCCTGACCTGTGAATTAACACGTAGTGAACCAAACAGGGATGATGCCTTGGATGGCGGTGTAGATGGCACAGGTGAATCGCCATCCTCGTGGAGTGAGACGGTTGTCGGAGTCGTGATGGTGGAGCAGGTGTTCGAAGAACACATGCTGGGCCGTGATCGGTCAGTGGCAGAGCCACCGGGACTAATACGGGGATCTGTGTCAGGGATAGACGCGGACGAGAAGTGGCCGAGAACGCTGGGTCGCCACCGCCAGGAGGAGGCGCGAGGCGCAGCGGGGGTTTGGAGGGCATGTAGTGTAGAAGACGTCTGGAGACTGGTACTTCGCGCGTGATGAGAGCTACTTGCGCCTGCAGTGAGATCGCTGCGAGATGGGCGGTGGAAGACAGATCGCCTGAAAGGGCTGTGAGATGTGCCAGTCCTCGGAGAGGGTGATACAGAGCGTCTTGAGAGATGGAGCTGTCGTAATGATTGGGGGTTGATAAGTCGGATTGTTGATCGGGGGCTTGTTATATCTGGCGGAACAGAGTCATGGGATGGCTATTGATGACACGTTAGATGGCATGTGATCAAGAAGTCACGATAACGAACCCGATCAAGAGAGTCGTCTGGCGGACACTCGAGCGCGATGTCCTGGTCGACGACCACATAATCATGGATGCTATCGGCGTCATCCGAGGTGTGGCGAAGGGTTGCCATGTTCATGTGGGGGTAGGCGAGGTATGGATTGCTCTGGGTACCGATTGGATGGACATGGGAAAGGTCAAGGGCAGAGGTCTGGAGGTCTGAAAGCCAGCGGGAGAGACGGCTGTGAAGAGGGTATATGAGGTCGTCATCGAGGATTGGGACGCGTGAGGACGCGTCTTGTCTGCGGATGGTCATGGTGGAGGAAGGAGAGCCCCCTCTGAGAGGCGCGGCGTCGTCTTAAGAGAGTAGATGAGATCAGCAGACAAGGTGAGGGAATGGACCTACTGAGGACATGAGTGGACTTGGAACTGAGTTGGGCGAGGTCAACGGACATTTGACCTGCCGAGGTAAAATACAAGCAAAGAAATGAACTCAAAAATCGTGGAAGAAAGCAGCCATGAAGGAGGCGAAAAACAACCAGAATGATCATGAAAAACGTGGCCGGCTGTTACGACACTTTTCCCAGTCTACTCGTAAATACGGGCAACTACGCGCTCAGCGATGTTCTTGAACAAACTCGCAGACGACGTCGTCTGATACCTGTGAAGAATCTCGGAAGCCTTGAGCTCAATCGCCGTATCTGCCCCTGCATCACCTGTCTCTGCAGCGTCCAACAGCGTCACCAGCTCTGTGTCCACCGGCAGAGCGCCAAGAAACGCCAGCCCTTCCTGTTTCGCCATCTCCTCTCCCCCCTTGGTTGAAAACACATTGCTGATCTCCCCACAACACGGACACACGTATCCACTCATGTTTTCGATCAGCCCCAAGACGCGGAGCTTGACGGCACGCGTGAACGACACACACTTGATCGCATCGAGCAGGGCTACTGCCTGTGGCGTCGTGACAATGACAGCAGAGAGCCTTTCTTGCACAGGTGCCAGGTGCTCCAGCAGCGATAGATGCTCGTCAGACGTGCCTGAGAACGGCACCTTCAGTACTCTGGCCTTCAACAGAAAGCCACCAACCTGGAGGGGTGTCAATGACGAGATAGTCGAGCTCTCCCCATCGGACGTCGCTCAGAAACTGACGAATCATCGCGTTCTTCTTCGGCCCTCTCCAAACAACGGAGTCGCTCTTCCTTTTGAGCAGGAATCCGACGCTCATGCATGCCAACCTCGGATCATCACCAAACTGCGCATCCGCATACACAGGGACCCATCCGTCGCTGCTTTGATGGACACCATGCCCGTCAAGTCCAAGCATGCGAGGTATGGAAGGACCGGTCAAGTCGACGTCAAGTATGCCCACGCGCGGACGCGAAGAGAGTGCATGGAGAGTGAGCGCGAGCTGAGTGGCGACGGACGACTTTCCAACGCCGCCCTTTCCTGAACAGACGATGATGATGTGTTTGACGGCCCTCAGTCGTCGAGAGATGGGCGTTTCCTGCGACATCGTCGTGTGTACTCGTCATCGCACCCAAAAATGGTCAACTCGGCCGAGACGATCACTCAACATTTTTGGGTAGTTGCCCAAAAGCATAAGTACGAAAAGTGTGCGAATTTGCTGGCCCATGTTTGGCCATTCAATGCGGAGTCCTCTGTGTCCCCAATCAAACTTGAGGTTTTATTATCCCCCGGCCAATTTTGTAATACACGATCGACGAATCCTCGGAACAGGTTGCTATGAAGAAGGCCGCTGGGGCGACCTGGTGCTTGCTACTTAGCTCGACAAAGACATCTTGAATCCTGCATGGATCAACGTAAGTAGGATGTGCAAGGGTGCCTGGACGCACCAAGATGTGCTGAGAACCTCCGCCAGTTCACATGGCACGACGATACATGGTAGTGATGGTTCATCTCCAGTCTAAGATGGGTGAGGATCGGTCACAAACAAACTCGTATGGAACATACGAGCGACGGTCGAAGACCTTTGATCGCGGCGCGTCCACATTTTGGAAGCTCGAGAACATCAACATCTAACCATTTCTGTGCTGTACACACGTTAGTTGGCGTCATCTAGTATGGGAGAGATGTATTGAGCGTGACGTCGTTGAATGTCTGAAAGACGGCGCCAACAGAGCGTGGATATCTGCTAACCAGGTCTGCGGGATACATCTGGAAAAAAAAAAGGAATGTCGACCTAGCACTAGGTCATCACGCCCAGACTCATCAACATAAACACCGGTGCCATTAATTTAACTAACAGCGTGAGCGTCGCAACAGAATACCGTCTCCAACAGACTTTCCTCTACCCAAGACCAGTCCCAATCCTCTCCACCCACCTCGTCTCGCAGCCCTCTTTCATCCAACGACCTTCATGAGCCATGGAGGGAGGACGAAAGGACAACAAACGATGGGAGATGTGAGTAAGGCATGAAAATGATCAAATGGAAACATGGGGAAAAATTGCACGCTTAGTGATGAAGAGGAAGGATGAAACATGTACCAATCACTTTTATAAAGGTTGGAAAATGAACATGAAATCCGACGGAAAAAGGACCAATCTGTATCAATCGATATGGGCGCTAGTGGTGATGAGGCTGCTATGCGAAAAGGGAATTAGGCGGCCGCCAGAGACTTGAACGGCGTGAAAGGAAAAAAAGCGTCCGTGCTATATATATGTGGTGAGGCAACTATTTCATCGATGGTGGTGGTCGCGGTTATCTTCCTGAAGCAGAGCGTGCCAGAGATCGCGGAGAAACCAGCGCAGGCGATTCGGCTTGACTTGTGAGCATACGTGCAAGTGTGATCATGAGCTGTGTTCGACACGGCGCACCAAAACTGCTTCTTCCCCTCCCTTCTCACTGGACTCGTATCCCGCGACCGACCATCTATGAATGATATCCAACAAACGACCGAGCACCCACGACAACTTCCCTCCGCCCCCAATCTCGGTCGCACCCGGGGCGTGCCCCGCTCGAATAACAAAATCAACGGAATGCCACGCGTTTACCAGATATCCCCGTCCCTTCCACGGGTTGTGCCACGTTGCTGCCCTACCGCACCGGGCGCATTCGCCTGTTGCTGACGAGTGTGCGAACGGAGCCTGCATCAAGCCTCAGTATTACGAATACATGAAAAATGGAATTTTTGCGGCACCTACATCCTATCACTTGCGCGATGTTCCTCTTCCTCTTGGACGACTTTGCGCCTGCCAGCCGAAGCCTTCTGGCTCGCACCAGTGCTACCATCGTCGGGTGCACCTCGTTGGACACTCCAATCGAAAACGTAATCATATTGGAAGCCCTCGCGAACAAAGAGATCACGGAATAGCTTGCGAAGGTACGAGTAATCAGGCTTGTCATCGAAGCGTAGAGCACGTGTATAGTTGAGGAAGATACCAAACTCGTTGGGGAATCCACGGCAGAGAAGGTCAGTGGGCGTAGTCATCTTCTTCTCCATGATACGATCGTACTTTTGTTTCTTCGTTGCTGCCTTGAGGCCCTGCCACGGGAGGGCACCACGAAGGAAATACATAAGGACGTACGCGAGAGACTCTAAGTCATCGCGACGGGCCTGTTCGACACCCAAATGTGTATTGATCGATGTGTAGCGAGCGGTACCCGTCAAGTTCTTGTTCTCCCTGTAGGGAATGTGGAGGTGGGTCTTGGGGTCGCGGAACTTCTTGGCCAAGCCAAAATCGATGACGTTTACTTGGTTGCCACGTTTTCCGATGCCCATCAAGAAGTTGTCCGGCTTAATGTCGCGATGAATAAAGTTGCGCGAGTGAATGTACTCGATACGGGAGATCTGCGGTAAACAAAAAGGAAGGATGAGTAAAAAGGTAACAAGCAAGGTAACAAGCATTACCAATTGGTCGGCGAGGAGTAGAACAGTCTTGAGACTGAACTTGCGGTTGCAAAAATTGAAGAGATCCTCAAGCGAGGGGCCAAGAAGATCCAGGACCATTGCGTTGTAGTCGCATTCGGTACCAAACCACCTGACAAAGGGAACTCCAACACCGCCTGCAAGAGTTTTGTAGACCTTTGACTCATACTCGAGCTGGGGGTGCTTGGCCTTGACAGACTCGAGCTTGATGGCGACCTCTTCACCCGAGATGATGTTAATCCCAAGGTAGATATCACCTGCAGGTTATTTAGATACAAGGAAGGGGAGAAAGAGCGGCCACGCACCAAAGGAACCAGAGCCGATCTTTTTACCAAGTCGGTACTTGCCACCAACTCGAAGGTCAAGTCTGTGTGCGGGAGCGTCTGCCATAGTTGGAGAGATATTCACTGGAGGGATGAAGGAAGTAAGAACGAGGGCACAGGAAGAAGGGGGGTAATTAAGGCGAGAGCGGTGTGACTAATCGGACGCAGCGAGGTGGCTGACGTCGCAAGTGTGAAAAGGATGGCTCAGATGCTTGGACAAGGCCAGAAAGAGAATAGGAAGAGCGATGTGGACAAGGATTTCGGCGCTCGTTGTGGGCCCAAAACTCAAAGAGTTGGCGTCAACGTGGTGGCCTCGAGGCGAAGCGTCGCTGTGTGCTGCAGCAAGGAAGACCAAGAAAAAGACAGATAGCTTACCAGTGTATTAGGGAGATAGAAACGAGATGGAAGAAGGAGAACAAGGAGGAGGAATAAAGGTGAGCGAGAATAAGAGGAAGAGAAGGAGGAGGAGGACTTTGGGAGAGAACAACACTGGCGCCTCCGTGGGAATAAGACACTGCCGAAAGAATTCGGAGTTTCAAAAGAATAATAAGAAAGAATAATAATTAAAATAAAATAAAAATATATCGACTGTTAGATCGCCAAGGGAATGAACATTCCGAGCTCGCTGTCGTCGTCGAGCGGACTTTGTTTCCTCTCAAACTTCCATGGCCTACACCAGGCAACACGATCCCTACTATGGTCAGGCGCCTCAGTCTCTCGTTCCAGATTACCCACCGCCAGCACCAGTCAACCACACCCAATACGAATACGATACCCACTGGGACTCGAAGTCAGCCCACTCCATCCAAAGTAGCGCTCATGGCTCACAAGTCCATCTAAATTCCGAATACAACATGAGCCGTCCAAATCTGCCAAACATGCCTTACGATTACCGCGCTCACCAGGCCAATTATCCTCCCGTCCATTCCCCAATGGTCAGGGAGATGAGCATCGGTTATTCCGTCGCGAGAGAAAAGTTCATGAAACAGCGCTCCGTTCGTCAGGTTGAGCTTCAGAACGGAAATCTCGTCCTCGACGCGCCTGTACCAAGCCACATTGTTCCCAAAACCATGTCTGATGTCGAAGAAATGACGAAGCTGAGGTACACTGCTGCTACATGTGATCCAGACGAGTTTGTGCGCAAAAAGTACTCCCTCCGGCCGTACCTTTATGGTCGTCATACCGAGCTCTTCATTGTCATGACAATGTACAACGAAGACGAAACACTCTTCGTGAAAACCATGAATGCGTACGCCTGGTGTCCATGCCATAATACGAAATTTAATATTTCTGCAGTGTTATCAAGAACATTGCACACCTTTGCAGCAGGGGCCGCTCCAGAACTTGGGGTGCGGATGGTTGGAAAAAGGTGGTCGTATGCATTGTTTCCGATGGACGCAACAAGATCAACAAGCGCACCTTGCAAGTTCTCACTCTAGTACAGTAGTTCCCAAAACCATCTCTCTCCATTTCACTAAGCTGCCGGGCTAGATGGGTTGTTACCAAGAAGGGATTGCCAAGGATTCTGTTGCAGGTAAAGATGTGACGGCACATATCTTCGAGTAAGTTCTCCTTGTTCGCATTACTTTGTGACCGATAGAGTATAGATACACCACAAATGTCGTCGTTACGGAGACAGGCGAGGTCTCTTCTGGTGCCTGTCCAGTGCAGGTCATCTTTTGCTTGAAAGAACAAAACAAGAAGAAGCTGAACAGTCACCGGTGGTTTTTCAATGCATTCGGTCCTTTGATTAACCCTAAGGGTGCGCAAAATTATCTTACCTTGGTAGCCTTTTCTCCTGAGATGATGGTCTACCAGTTTGTGTACTCTTGGATGTCGGGACAAAGCCTACTGGAACCTCGATCTATGAACTCTGGAAATGTAACTAATATTTGCTAACTCGTCCCTCGCTGACCCCTATGCAGGCTTCGATAAGCACTCAAACGTAGGAGGTGCATGTGGAGAGTAGGTCATCTTACTGAATATTGTGGACATGATCTGATGGTTTGCTCCCAGAATCTGTGTCGATACTGGCAAGGGCTGCTCGCTGCTACTTATTAGTCCTCTAGCAGCTTCGCAGAACTTTGAGGTACGTTGCCCTTTCTCGCCAAATGTCTTCTCGACTAAAAGATACGTCTAGTACAAGATGTCAAACATCCTCGACAAGCCACTTGAGGTATGGCAACAGTTCACACGATCTATTCCACTGCCCTAACGTTCTACAGAGTGTCTTCGGTTACATTAGTGTATTGCCAGGCGCTTTCAGTGCGTATAGATACAAGGCTCTTCTAAATGGGCCAGACGGCAAGGGTCCGCTTGCTTCGTACTTCAAGGGCGAAGCAATGCACGGTGGAGGTGTCAGCAATGCTGGACTCTTTGGTTAGTTCATTTTTTCTCAAGTTTGCGGGTCATTCACATCCAGTCAGAGCGTAATATGTATCTTGCTGAAGATCGTATCTTGTGCTTCGAGATTGTGACGAAGAAGCGCGAAGGATGGGTGTAAGTTCATTGCTATAAGTCTTGGACTGGAACTGAGGACCCCCAGCCTGAAATACGTGAAAAGTGCAAAGGCATCTACTGATGTGCCGACAACGGTGACTTGGAAACAAGCTCCAATATTCGTCTCTGATCATCTCCTAGGTTCCTGAATTCATCTCACAACGTCGTAGATGGCTCAATGGATCGCTCTTTGCTTCCATTCACTCGACCTTATTCTTCTACAAGATCTGGACTTCTGGACAGAATCCTATCCGGATGCTTGTTTTACAGGTATATGGCTGTATGCTACTAATTTCGAGACTGCTAGTCTCAATGTTTCATTTAGATCGAATTTATCTACAATGCCATTCAGCTGTTTTTCACCTGGACTTCCCTTGCCAACTTTTATCTTGCCTTTTTCTTTGTAAGCGCTCGAATTTACCCTTGATTCAGAGACACTGAACAGTGATTAGTTAGTCTCATCAGCGACAGCACCCGGAGCCAATAATGCCTTCAACTTTCTTGCCTCGGGGGTTGGTCAAGTAATATTTGAGGTGTTCCTGAAGGTGATCGAGCCGATACTTACATTATCATCTGAAACTTACGACTTATTAAGCTGTACATCGCCCTCCTGTTCGTCACGACAGTATGTTCTCTCGGAAATCGGCCGCAGGTGGGTTGGTTATATTTGTGTGGTAACAGGTGGGTAAGATATGCTACAGGGATCAAAGTGGATTTATGCACTCGCCATGATACTTTTTGGTTTCTGCAACGTCATCACTTTATGGTGTGCTGGCTACACGGTTTACCTTGCGGTTCCACATTCTGTCGCCGGTTGGAAAAATATTGGCCAGTACGTGCAGATCAACCTGATTTGTGTTGCTTACCAAATACCGTAAAGCCTGATCGCTACAAACCAAGCATTCCGGGAGATTGTGATATCGCTTGCGGCAACCTATGGCCTCTACTTCATCTCCTCGTTCATGCACCTCGAGCCGTGGCACATGTTTACTTCATTCATTCAATACATGTTCCTTCTGCCCAGCTGTAAGTCTGTTCCTAATTGTTGTTCGAGCGGAAGTCCTGATTCGGCCGTAAAAAGATGTTAACATCCTCAGTGAGTGGTTTGGACTAGTCTTGGCTAAAACTAATTGCATGCGAAGTGATGTACGCAATGTGTAACTTGCACGATGTCACATGGTACGATTTCCTTTTTCTTGGCTGTTGGGCACTTATGCTTTCCAGGGGTACCAAGGGCGACAATACTGCTGCGAAAGATTTAGGCGGTGCCAAGAAGATCAAAGGCGATGACGGTAAACTGATGATGGAAGTCGAAATTCCCACCGCCCGTGAAGATGTCGACCAATTGTGGGCCGCTTCACGTGCTGCGCTCAAAGTCAGGCCACCGGAGGCCAAAGAACACCGTGACGCAGCAACCAAACAAGCGGACCATGATCGCAGCAGTCGCACGAATGTGGTTCTTACGTGGGTTGCCACCAACATGCAAGTATCGTCCATTTCGTGTAAACTGCGACTGACGGACGATTAGGGTCATGATCCTGGTATTCACGTCTTCCGCCTTTTTGAATTGGGTGGATCAGCATGTGGAAAACACGCAATCATCCAATTTTAATCCATATCTTAGTTTCCTTTTCTTCGCCCTGTGAGTTCAGGAATGATTTCTACGGACAAACCACTGACCTTTCACCTAATTTACGCAGCGCTGGGCTGTCCGCAATTCGGTTCCTTGGTTCCTTATTGTATCTGATCTTTAGATTCTTCGGGTTCTGAAATCCCGTGCCCTAGAGCTAGCAATTTCCGTCCTCGATTTGTGCCACGTAGGGCACAGAACTCGCATCACCCTTGATGAATTTCAAGTCCTTCGTTCTGCCCGTAGCGGCGATATATCCCCTAATGCTGCGCGCCCTGTAACTTTATTCCTTGGAACTGGTTTCACCGATGTAACATTCTTCCGTGGCTGTAGATCAGGAAGATACCATATTGGAATTGTCCCTACATGTTCTGGTACTTTTTGAAACAGAAGATCAGCGACTTGACGTCGTCAACAGATCTCAAACACATGTTTTGAGCATCGTGCCTGTGTTTCCCGCTTTTCTCCGACACGAGTGACGTGGCTCGAAGGTGAATTTGCTGCCCGTCGTATCCACATTGTGATGCAACATCAGCACGGGCTCGTGTCGGGAGCAGAGAAACATGTAGACTGGTTGATCTGCCAGTAAAGTCAACGAAGTTCCTAACATGTTTTGCTGACCCGCAACGAGTTCCCCTCGGTGCAAGTTGCATGCAGGTCCGCAGTGACAGGTCACAACGGTCGAACGCCTTGCGAAGAATAAACCCGCGGGGATGGCTGGATTGGGAAGGGGAAATGGAAGTTACGCAAAATTTAATGGAAGGCCATGGCAAAGCTGAGTGCTGGATTGTGATTATCGATATCACTCGGTGAATGGCAAGCGTAACGATCTGGCAATGGTGTTCACTCTGAACTAGCAGTGCGTTGAAGCAAGTATTGAGAGCATGGCCTACATATTTCTGTATGTACCGTACGCCTCAGGTCCATCTAACGATATCCGAAGTTCCTAGCCAGAACGGTTTGAGAATTAAAGGAAGGTCAACACCCGTTGGTATTCCATTTTCATCAAATCGTGCTCCGTTCTCTAACAAAGCGATGATTAGCCGCGGAATGGCGGCGGCCGTGCCGTTGAGGGTATGCGCAAAGGGGACAGCTGTATGCGTCTGGCTGGACGGTACGGAACTCCGTCGATACCGAATATGAAGGCGTCGCGCCTGATAGTCCGTGCAATTCGAGGCTGAAGAGATTTCGCCCCAGGCACCTCTCCCAGGCATCCACGCTTCAATGTCGTATTTCCTGTAAGCACTTGCTCCGAGTTCCTCGGTAGGCATATCCAAAACGCTGCAAGAAAGGCGCAAATGAAATAGTGTTGCGGTGTCCGGATGGCAGTCTTACCGGAATGGGAAGTTCAGTGCTTCGAAGGTCTCTATCTGAATTCTCCGGATTTCTTCCAAGAATTGCGCACTTTCCTCCTCTTCGCTTACCACGAAAAGTTCAACCTTAGAGAATTGATGGACTCGATACAGCCCACGGGTGTCAGC
>JBBPTV010000172.1:0-37325 GCA_038094275.1 Tubosaeta brunneosetosa | reverse complement strand
TATCTAATCTCCCTGGAGATTAAATCTATACTCTCACCAAGTACTCTGCAAGTCAAGTGAGTCTCTTCGCTTGGCGATTACCTTTCCCTGCTGCTGTGCACCAAGAGGGACCAGTTAGGACTTGCCATCCTACACTGTTCCTTCACTTGCGGAATATGAACACATCTAGAGTATGCATCAGAATGTTCAAGGTTGACAGAAGTATTGATCTGATCCTGATTGGATGAATCAGCAGAGAAGCCAATGTCCAAAGTGTCTGGTATGTCCTCAGAGGTAGGAGAGGGGGAAAGATCTATCTTCCAATCTAATTTCTCAGTGATGTCTTCACTCTTCAAGCATTGCCATAGCCTCAGGCACTTCGATGGGCTGGGAAGGACAACAATAGACTCTGGAGACCCCATATCAATGTCAGAGAATCCAATGCTGTGTGGGGAGTTTTCTGTGGACCTGAAGTCTATGTCAAGGGTGTCGGGTATTGACTCCCCTGTTTCTGGCATGACATTCATGTCCATGGAGAAGTTATCCACATTTATGCGTGGGCATCTATGGACATGATACGGTCACAACTTGTTGTCAAATCAAACCAACTTACCTGTCCTTGGAAATCTGCTTACCCTTCCAAGACCCCTTTTTCCTAGGTGTTATGAATTGAATTTCATCTGTAGCTCCACATGTCCCAAGTAAATCTAATCAAACGCCAGTCACTCACCTGGATAAATGAAGTGAACATTGCCTTCCATGTTTCTTTGCAAGTTTGGCACAACAATGAAAGACAATGATGAGTGTGGCAAAGACTTCAACCATGGGAGCTATTCTCAACGAATTTAGAGGTGCAGACTCTAAACTTTACCACAGTGATCAGAGCTGAACCCCAAGGCCATTGCCATGCTATCAACCAAACCCTTAACCCTGCTCTACATCACCACCATGTCCACAGAACTCCAATTCACACAAAAGAAAATCAACCACATCACTGCTGAGATGATGCATCTTTTGGAAGGAAGACTCAAGGACACCACTAGACTCCCAGGATGACAAAATGGTGGTCTGCCTGGAGGTGACTGAAGAACTGAGGATGCATTTCGTGCATGGGCGTCATAGCATTTGAATCATCTCATATGCATCTCAGGATATGATACAACTGGTGATATCTGCCACTGAAGGAAAACCATGGTGCTGTGAACTGTGACTGAAGGCTTGGGTCATTGCCATGGCAGTGGAGATGCAACACCTCAGAAATCGTCCGCATCCAGATTTTGTCACAATTGAGAACGGCCACATTTGGTGTGACACACAGCATGATTGGATATGATTCATGAGAAAGGGGGATTCCTCTGCTCAAGCACGGGCCCTTGAACAGGGTAATCCAGAGAATGAAGAAGCTGAATCCAGCTGGGTGAACTGCAATGGTGGAATGTCCACCAAGTGAATGACTGGGGAAAGAGGCAAGGCCGGAGCACATAAGAGTGTTGACAACATGCCAGGAAACACACTCGCAGAGGATAAGAAGGTTGGTGGGAGACCCCATGCAGTAACAAATTGTGTGAATTGCCGGCCAGTCAATGTGTCATTTCTCCAAAAATGACAGTCTAATCAATGCTGGCCAATTCAGTGTAATTAGTATGAATGTCAGATCAGCCAGCGTTCATCAGAAGTCCGTCACTCGAATTGGCCAATAGTAAATGGTTCGCTGACTGGCTGATTCACATTCTTGATAGCAAAAAGAGAAACCACTTGCCTCCTAAATTCGCTGCTGGCTATTGTTCATCCAGAACTGTATTTGGCCGGGTGTCAAGTTATGGAGACACTCAAGGAGGACGACAAAGTTCTTCATCTGCACGAAGCCCTGAAGTCGTGGTATTCAGTCTTCACCACAATTACCCTTATTGTCAACAGGGAGACGCCATTACACCGAGATCCAAAGACCAACATTCGCTGGTATGATCTCATGCTCACCGTCGGTGAGTATGATGAGGCGATTTTGGAACTGGGCACATTTGGACTGTGCCTTCTCTACAACTCAGGTTCGGTTTGCTTCATGAGCGGAAAGCTAGTTCGGCATGGGGTCAGCTTGGCGAAAGGTAAACAAATATGCTATGCTTATTACATGAGGGAGAGTATGCATAGGTTTTACTCACTCCCTCTTGTGGGTTGGGTAGAATATGAGAGCATAGACGCAAAGATCTCTATATAGGACTTCAAAAAATGCACTCGTTTGGCAAAGTGTGTTTCTCAACATTGTTAATTTCGGCGAGACTTTTGAGCGTGTTACATTATAGTTGGGGGCAATTAGTTTCATGCCTTGGCCGCCACATCTCGCTGGTGGTCATCCGCATGCTGCAAGACGTAAATGATTGTATCTTGGATGGCGTCGGCGAAGCAGGGGGTTGAGTGGGTCATTCAGACTGTTGGCAAGGTGTGCGGCCGGACTGCATGCAAAATTTCAAAATTTTCAAACTTGAGGGTAGTCTAAACCATGAAATCAAGGACTGGTGCGGCGTAGTAGACCGGACAGTCAACCGTGGTTGGAGATTGGCCGATCGGTGTCAGACTGGCACTGCCGGACGTCATGGGCCGCTCAGTTGACATCTGACTGGTGCATATGGGCCGGTCGGCGTGACATGTGGATTTAAAAACTTTGTGGGCAGGTTAGATAACCACGGACAGGTGCACATTGTCCCATCTGCCAGATATGGCATAGGCCAGTCAGTGAACCAGTGGTGTACACCGGCCAGGTGGTGAGATGGGTGAGAACTCCCCTCCCTGGTTAATCGGCCCGTCGATGTGACATAGGCATCATGAAATTGGCAGGTCAGAGAGCCACTGACAGTTGCACATTGCCCAGTCGGCCATAAGTCAAAAAATGGCATTGGCCAGTCAATGAACCAGTCCTGCATATCGGCCAGGCGGCGAGTTGTGGGGGAAATCATAGCTGGTTAATTGGCCAGTCGGCATGACATGGGCATAATCTCATGGGCCAGTCAGAGAACTGGTGACCACTGGAAACTGCTGTCGGCCAGAGAGCTATAAATTAGCATGGGCTGGTCAGTTAACCGCCAGTACACATTGGCCAGGCAGCGAGATGTGTGAGTACCTCCCTGCTGATGAATCGGCCAGCTGGTGTGAGATGGGTATAATGTCACGGGCCCGTCAGAGAACTGCTGACGGGCGCTCATGGTCCGGTCGGCCAGAGTTCGGTTGAAGGGCATGGACCTACCAGTGAACCATGAAATGTGCCAAAAACCTTCCCTGGTTGACTGGCCAGTCGGTGTGAGATGGAATGATGTCATGAGCCAGTCGGAGAACCGCTGACAGATGGATGTTAGCCAGTCGGCGAGAGGGTTCGACCATCAAGCACAATTATCGGCCATTCTAAGGATCACCGACTTCTATCATAGCTGGCTCACCTGTCATTCAGACTAATTATGCCGGACTGGCCAGCATTGACTAGCCTGTTATTTGGGGGCAAATGATGCATTGGCTGGCCTGTCATTTGCCAAAAATAGTTACTGCTTTATGTGGGTGGGAAGGGTAAGGGTAGAGTGGGTAAGCTGCGAAAACCAGATAAAAAGGCAGTTGAGGAGTCTGAGGCTGAGGATGGAAACAAAGCTGGAGGAATGGGCACAGATGCAGACAGGGCTCTGAGAAAATGGAAGGGAAAGGAGGTAATCATTTACAATGTTGATTCTCTAGAAGAGAATATTGTGGTGGATGAAGAGCAGACCCATGAACATGCCTGGTTGGTGGTGGTCATATGGCAAATCTTTTTCAAAGACTGCAGAAAGCAAGGGCCCATTGAGAAAGGCCACACCTGCCACCCCATCATGCAAGCTGAGGAGAAAGTGAAGACAGGCCTCTCCCACAACTGTTATCTCATCCCCTTCCCTGTCAAATGCTGCACCATCATCTCCTTTTGCTCAGTCCATTCCAGCAACCTTGTCTCCAGATCCATCAGGAAATCATGTTTGTGATACTTGCATCAGAAAGAGAAAAACATGCAGCAGAAACCCTGGACGAGCATGCTCTGAATGTTGTGCGAGCAAAAACACCTGCAACTTCACCTGCAAATGCAGCCACTCTCTGTCCAGGCCTAGGTCCTCAAGTTGTCCCTGTGTTCTGAAGAAACTTGCCTCAGATTTGGAACCCTCTGAGCGATCACCAAGTCCCCTCCCCATGATATGGGTTGAACAACCATCAGGTTATATGGGGACCAAGCCTCCTAAGAAAAAAGTCCAATCTAGCAAGGAAGCAGCACCTGAGGTAGCAGAGGGGGTGTTGAAGTTGAAGTCAGCTATGAGAAAGGAAGGTAGGTGTCATATGCTGTCCAACTCCTGTCAACTCCGGTCTAACTCCAGACCATCTCCGGTGTGATCTCCTCAGATATGCATCACCTGACTTCCAGACCATGTGACCTTACCTCATTTAGTATAGATTAGCTTATGTAACGAAACTGCGCACCACTCTGGTCATCTGTATACCCGGTGCACAGCTCTGGCTTTCGTTTACCTCCTCCTTTGTCTTACTCATTACTTTAGTCATTGAATGTTCTCGATTATCAATCCGTAGTAAATCCTATGTATCTCTGTAGTATAAATATTCTGTAGTGTACAGTGTTGTACTTTAGTCAGAATATCACCTAGAACACCTCCAAACTCCTGAACTCCTGAACTCCTGAACTCCTGAACTCCTGAACTCCTGATCTCCTGATCTCCTAACTCCTGAACTCCACTTCTAAGGGTCCTGAACCTACACAAGGGTGCGACACATAAGTCCTGTGCCAAGACCCACCCCTCCGCACCTCCGCATCTCCGCATCTCCGACCCCCTGACCCCTAATCAGGAGCAAGGAGGACCAGTTCTGACAGTAGGCATCTGAGAAAGTCATCCATCCACATTGACACCCATCTCAATCTAGTCTTCAAAGGGGTCGTCATTAAAACCAAAGGCAAGCACATTCTTCCTACAGCACACCAAACTAGAGGTACATCTTTGAACACATCTGCATCTCCGATCCCTTCAGCAGGTGCCACCCCCACATCCACTGCCATGGAAATTGCAGATTATATCACCCATGGAGAGTATCAGGCTCTGGAAACTAAATGTTGAATTATGAAGGATGAGATATTCACTTTACAGGAAGGATTGGTCTCACTGACCAAGGTTCTCAATGGAGTCTGGCCCTGGGTGGGTAGTGGCAAATCCGGATCCTCAAATGAAGGTCGGCTCCATCCACCCTTCAAATTTATGTTTGGTTTAGATGATCCAAACCCGCCACCCTCCCGGCTTCCTTCTCCCTTTTTGTCTGCCATTTCAATAAACCTGCACCCATCCTGCCAACCATCCCCACTGTTCTCTCCAATTGCTGTGACCCCTTCTTCCACCCCTCCTCCAAGTGACCCCCACTTCTCTCTGCCATACATGCAAAGTGAGCCCCACCCTGGTCCAGAGAGATCACCACCTGCAGATCCCATGGATGTTGATGCGGTGCATTTAATTCAGACGCCCACTATGCTGCCTGCTACCCATAATCCTGAAGCCATGTTGTCTCCCATACCGAAGGCTCAAGTCACCTGCTCTCCATCATCAACTCAGACAGCCCCCACATCCCCTTCACTGGTGCCAAATATTCAATGCCTCACACTGACCCTGTCTGAAAGCTCACCCTAAAGCACATCTGAGCAAGAAAATGCACATCCTGTCACAGGAGAGGACATCAGAGCTGTAGATGAAGATTCTGAAATGGAGGATGCATCAGGAGAGGATGTGAATTAAATTGGATGTAAATGCATCATCCATTTGTTACTTTTTACATGAATCAATCATTGTATGTGAGGAAGAATTAAATCGACTGCAAATAGGCAAGCGGATATGCTATGAATCCCTCCAGTGCTTCCACAGTTTGTCCACAGTTGGGGCTCCCTTCTTCTTCCATCTGATTAGCATTTCTGGGGATTTGACATCCACATCTGGCACAATAGGTGTCTTCTGCAGTTGATTTGATCGTCTAGGGGTCTCTGCCACAGATGATCCTGTTTGCCCCCATTCCAATGACAGAGCCTTGCCCTTTACAATGGGTGTCTTCTCAATAGATTGCTTAGCATCCACATCATGTCCATACATCTTTGAACCCTGTCCTTTCAATACAGACTTCAGAGCAATTCGGCTTGGAGGTTCTATGGAAAGTCAGATCTGATGGCATTAGGTCACCCACAGCCTTACTTGATTCTTTGAGCTTGTCTGCATACAGCCATGGCAACTTGTCCATCTCCTCCAATGAGCGGATATCTTTCCCTTCCGCCCTTTGGATCTCTAATGCTATTTGTCAGTAATAACAGTCAGCACCTCACTAAGAAAATGCTGATGGAAAAGCACTTGCCCCTCTTGATTGCTTTCTGTCTCTGTTCTTTTGAGATTTCCCAACTCTGGACTGAATGTGAGGTAGGGGTGGTGGATTGTTTCCCGGTGGTGTGCCTGACTCCATTTTTTCCAAGATTCGCAGGGCCAATTTCATCTGAAGATCCGTTGGACTCTGTTTCCCCCTCTGAATCCAAGCTCTCCACATGGTTCTTCGATAAAGTCTTCACACTCTTGTTGGTCTGCGTAGCCCTGCCCTTGGATCCTCGACAGTTAGATGGGCCAGCCTCTGCGAGTGCCCTTTGCATGGACCTTGGGACACTTGCTTGCCTCATTCTTGATCAGGGCCTCAGAGTCTTCATTTCCACTTGATCTTCATCCTCTTCTTCAACAGAATCTTGGAGCTCCCCTTTCAAATTGAACCACTGTTTAAAGGCAAGGACATCATCAGGGAATTCACATTGCTGCTCTCAAATGAATCAGATAAATGTAATTGCATGTTCCAGTTGCAAATGACTAGGATCCCCATCAAATGCAAAGTTGAGTGGAAGGTGCTTTCTATCAAAAAGCATCCCTTAATAGAAGCCAAGCTTTTTAAATGGAGCGACCGCTCTCAGATTCCATATCACCATTCCTGCACCCAGCTGAGCGACCAATTTGACTGATTGTTTGCAATTACTTACTGTAATGAGCTGTAAGAAACCCCCAGATCATAGACTGTAGCTCCAGCCTAGACCGGCCCTCAATATCTGGCATCCATATTGACCCATCGGATTGGGTGACAAGTTTGACTGGGTCATTGGCCTTTCCTTTCTTTTTTGCCTGGAACTTGGTATGCATATGACATGCAAAGTTGTCCTCATCAGAATTGTCCTGGTCCTCATGATCAGATTCAAAGGCACTAGAGATGAAATTGTTGAAATTGTTGACCACAGCTTCTGAAGCCTGGAATGCAATGCTGTTTCCAATCTCGGGGTTGAAATCATATCTTTGAACTGATTAGATTCACTCCCATGGATTTTAAACTGCTTACATTTGGGAAAATAGCTTTCCATGCTCATCTTTAAACCCAGAGAGGATCACCATCTGAATCCCTGCCTTCTTCCACATCTCCTCTGCAAATCCTTTCATCACCTTTTGAGCATGCTTCATTGCATAACTGGCCATGAAACATCAGGCATGGGATAGAATACACACAGGAACACTGACCATGCTTGAGCTTCTCTAGGACCACCATTCTGATTCCATTCCTGAGTGGTCTTCTCTGCATCTGCTTTGACATTGTCTGAGAGATGTTTGTGATATTCTGTGAGGGTCTTCTGATATCTGCAGAATCGGTCCATAGACGTGCCGTCAACCCTGCACTTTTCCTCCAGGAATTTCATGAAGTCATTGTTCTGCGTTTCATGGATGACTGTCTGACTGGTCCATCTCCTACCAATCCTGACTGCCTTCCTATTTGCCTTCACCCTTTCCTGATGGTGCATCCATTGAAGATAGCTCTGTTATCCCAACCTCATCCAATCAACTCCATCAATCCTGACCCTCACCTGTAGAGCTTTGTCCCATTCATGGCTACTCATCTTTTCATGAACCCTCATCCTTTTCAGCTCAGTTTCAATCCCTTTCCATATCACCTTCCTTTGATTTTTTTGGCCTTGTTTCCATGCAGGCCATTTTTCTCACAGGATTTCGAGAACACCCAGTGGAAAAGATGGTGAATGATTGGTGGGCTCTGGCAGCATGGATCTGGCAGGCAATGCATCCTTGGGTCGTGGACTCTCTTCAGGGCCTTCTTCCTTAGCATGAGAATCATAGTAGCTAGACTGCTGGTATTCAGTGGCTGCATAGTCAATCTCAGAGTCAGACATAGTGTTGTAGGTATTTAAAGATAGAGGGGATGATGGAATGATAGCTTGTTCATTCTGCAAGGAACTCCCCTCCCCACCTGCATTGTATTCTTCAGAATTGACTCACTCCATACTGGGATGATGCAACATGGTTGGCTATTTGACATTGGATAATATTATCTGATGTCATTACAACCTAGGGATTATCTGTCCTGAGCTGGAAATAAAACACCCGGCATCATTACTGCATAGGGATTATCTTTCCCAGTGTGGAAATGAATTACCTGACATCATTATGGCATAGGGATTCTCACTCTGGCTCCGGCAACATGCTCATTATTATGGCATCCCTGGGCATGCTTCAACTTGATTACCTCAATCAGTCACCAAGTGGAAAGGTCATGTGAGTGAGCAGAGTCATGCAAAGTACCCTTGTGTCTCCATGCCTAAGAACTCCTCTAAGAGAAAGGTGAACAGAAGTAAGGTCACCCATGTTACATGGAAGACCAAGGAAACCACCCAAGGGCCTAAATGGACCCTGGTGAAATTAGATAGTCCCCACAGATCAGGTTCCATGGCAAATAGTGCATCTTCTTCGCCTAGGAAATCAATCCACCCATTGACTCCACTAGATGGAAATGCAGCCTATGATTTGGATTTGGACTTTGCTGAGATAGAACCTCCCAGATTCAGACCCAAAAAGGTATGATTTATGATATTGTCTTGGTTACTCAATGCCATGTTTTGTAGACATCAAATGATAATATGTAGGAATGGGTGAAGCACCAAGATGAGTTTCCCCAGACAATACTTGACATGGAAGCTCCTCTGTCTTATCAGACATGCAGCATATGCAATTGAGATGGGAGCTACCAATGTGTAGATTGCTTTGGCAGTCTGCTGTTTTGTACATCCTGCCTTTGTGAAAAGCATTGGCAACATCCATTCCATCAGGTCACTCAATGGAATGGAAATTTCTTTAAGGAGACTGCATTGATACAGGTATGATCATTGATTTATCACAGCATGTATCTAACATTATGGTATGCAGGCTGGCTTCCAGCTCCATCTAGGTCATGGCAGAGAGTGTTGCCCTGTTTTTGGAATGCCCGCAGAATTGGATTCCGCTGATATGGACCCAATGGGACAGTTCAAGGAATGAAATTCGATGCTGGATAAGGAATGGGAAGATATGGACAAGGACCACATTCCCATATGACTTCAACCTCTGACAGATTCAGACTATCTAACGGTTGTGGATGTGTCCAGAATCCATTACCTGTAGATCACTTCATGCAGCCGTGAGGGAGCCACATCCTTCTACCAGTAGCTGTTAAAACAAAAGCTGTATCCAGCAACACTGACCAATCCTCGTACTGTCTTCACGTTCCAGGTTCTAGATGACTTTATCCATGACAACTTGGAATGCAGAACCTCCAGATCTAATTATTTCAACAAGCTGTGGAGAATATCGTCCAACATAATGCTGTTCCAGTGAGGATTCCATTGATGTTGTCGGTCTAGTTTTAATGCAAGACAGGATTGTTACTGAGAACTGTTGCAGGTTGCTCGGCAGTGGCAGGTATTGAAGCTTTTGAAATGGAGCAGGTCAGGCCACACATCTTGGGAACCAGGCAAGGGCAAGCTGGTTTTGTTTTGTCTGTCATGTCTGCAGCCTGGAATCAACTGTCATCTGTCTGGGGACAAACTATCTGAGTGAGCAGCCCCTACAGATCAGAGGAAATAAAACATTCTTACAGTGTGAATAGCTGGAAATTAACCCAGACCGTCATCATGGATGGAAACTTCAAAGCCAAGCATATGCATGAGAGGAGACCTGAGGACCAGGTCTGGTTAATGGATGGATGAGGATACATGGTGACCTGGCCTGATTACCATGGATATGTATCTGGAACAGACGCCTAGTGAGGCAGAGGTGAACCATGTTACACCCAATGGCCCATGCAAAATAAATTCATAACTCCATATTAGAGATCCATGTGCAATAATCATAGGACAGTCAACCAGGCGGACAAAAGCCGAGGAAAAATGGAGGCGACCAGAATCGGAGGGGTGGCTTGCACTTGTCATGGATGTTTCTTCCCTCATTCTTTGGTGGATTTTCAAAAGGGAGAAAGGTGAGGGGATGGCAACTCATCCTATCCATTCAATCTGAAATGCAAATGCAGACAAGCAAACATGGATTACGCATTATCGAATGCCCTGGACTACAACATGAGAGGAATTAGTAGAGTGATAAGCTTTTATGACATAAACTGTGCATACATGAAAAAGTTGTGCTGGAGGGTGAGAGAAAATCCACACCTGGATATTTCTGGCAGATTAGAGATTGTTCCAGGGATAGGAATATGGCACATTCACAGACATATGGTAGAATGCTTTTCTAGATATGTCCCACTGTTCATTCCAAAGTTCAGATGGGTGGATGGGGAGATCATCAAAACCTTATGGGTGATCCTTAATGTCGTGTCTCCATCAGCAAGGGGAATGTTGTCTCTGCATCGGCAAGAGCTTCTGGACTTTTAAATGAACGACTCAAACTTCACCAAGATGATCCAAATGGGTGAGGATGATGGATTCATGCAGACAAATTCTTTTGTTAATTGACCAAAATAACTGCAGGGAAGGCCTTGACAAGGAAACTGAAGGCCGCAAGGAGGTCATCGGCATTAGCAAGGGCAGCATTCAATGACCTAGACTCCACAGTGCCCCCAGGGAGATGGAAACTGTGGGAGGCTGCAGAGAAAGATGCTCAAGATGGCAGGATTTGTGACCCCTCTTCTGTGGATATCTATGAGCTGCAAGTCACCAAAGGTGAGGCATGCATTTGAATTTCTAGAGTGTTGTTGAATCTTTCTTAAAGCCCCAAGCATAAATGTAGTGGAGTGTCATATGCTGTCCAACTCCTGTCAACTCCAGTCCAACTCCAGACCATCTCCAGTGCGATCTCCTCAGATATGCATCACCTGACTTCCGGACCATGTGACATCACCTCATTTAGTATAGATTAGCTTATGTAATGAAACTGCACACCACTCCAGTCATCTGTATACCTGGTGCACAGCTCTGGCTTTCATTTACCTCTTCCTCCATCTTACTCATTACTTTAGTCATCAAATGTTCTTGATTATCAATCCATAGTAATTCTTATGTATCTCCGTAGTATAAATATTCTGTAGTGTACAGTGTTGTACTTTAGTCAGAATACCACCTAGAACACCTCCAAACTCCTGATCTTCCTAACTCCTGATCTCCTGATCTCCTAACTCCTAACTCCTTAACTCTGCTCCTAAAGGGTCCTGAACCTACACAAGGGCACAACACATAAGTCCTGCGCCAAGACCCACCCCTCCGCATCTCTGCACCTCTGCATCTCCAACCCCCTGACCCCTAATCAGGAGCAAGGAGGACTGGTTCTGACATGGAGCTTGATCTGCTAAGTGGCAGACTACCTGAGGAGACAGCAAAAAGAGGTCATGTAGGATGGATTTCACATGGAATAAAGCTTGAAGAGGTGCAAATATGCATCTGAAAAGCAATGAAGAAAATGCTGACTGTGCTGACAGAGATTCAACAGCTATCACTCATGCAGAAAGCAGAGAGGCTGAGTGCGGACATATCCTGATTCCTTTTGCAAGCAAGGCTCTATTTGTCCACTGAAAATGAAGATGAAGCAACATCCGAGTCATCCAACAGGGAGGATGAGGACAGTCCGATAGGTTAATGGACAGGCCGGATCAGGACAGGCTACCGCTGCCATCCTTGTGTGGATCTGGAACATGTGTAGGATTGGACATGAAGGGGATTGCAGAAATCAAGCTAAAACTTCAGATAGGCCAGGCAAACGATTGCCTGCATAAAATGCAAATGTTGCTGGCAGATAAGTCTATGTTATTCAGAACGGAAGTGCGGCATGTGGGCAATTATGGAGGCTGCATCTGTGCATTTGGTAAGGTGATGGCATTGGACTCAGAACTGCAGAACTATGTGGCAATATACAAGCATTGCCACAGAGAATGTTGTCATTAGGCACATCAGATAATACGTTGGACAGGTACAAGCAGCTTCAGCCTGAGGATCTGAAGGTCACATCTGCATCTGCTGCTCCGCATATAAGAGGATTGAGGAACAATTCTCTGCCCTGGATTTGGTCTATGGACATTCCGAAAGATATGGAAAGAAGTGATTGGATGTGGGAATGTGAGTAATGTCATCCTCTACAATGTAGTTTCTGATGGAACAATGTCTGGATAGTCTACCAGGTTCATTGGCTAAGATCAAAGGCAACACAGGATAGATGGCATGAAGAAGTGGAATTGTTAGAAGCTGAGTTCAAGTGGACCTGTGAATTCTTCCAGAGAAAGTCAGATGATTGGGGTGGGTGGGCTGCCTGTAGCAAGGACAAGGGCATGACAGGTGCAGCATGTTACGTGGAGAGACAGAAAGGGGTATTTTTCCGGCTTCAAGCACAATGTGAAGCGGAGTGGAGCGGACTGTGGATAGATCTAAGATCTAGATTGGAGGAGGATCTTGGTGACACTGATTAATTGTATCAAATGAAACTATTTTGAAATTTCTGTGAGAGAATTAAGACCATAAGCTTAGGATATAAAAGGGGGCGATGCTTCTTCAATCCCATTTGATGTTACAATTTTCTTCCTTTACCATTCTATCCTCTTACTTCGCGTTCTTCATCCTGTCATAGTTCTTCCTCTCATGTTTCACTATGCCTACAAACATTACCTCTTCATCATTGGGATGTCTTCAGCGAGTCTCATCTTTCTATCTTGTTCTCTCTGATTCTATTGGATGATAACCTCCACAGTCATCTCTCTCATGACAGCTTAGTTGTCCCATATTCCACAATGTTCCTTCACATTCTATCTTCTCATGATAGAATCGTTTATATACCAATCGTCGTGTACTTGTAATTTCTTTACTCTGAATCTATGATCTCAGTCATACTCATTCTCAGTCCTTGAGTGATTCTCAAGACCTGTGTGCTCCCTCACCATCATCCTTCGTCCTCTGATCTTGGTTCACACCTAACGTGCTAAGAGAGATGCTGTGGTACCTCTTCGTGAGCATCCGCCTCTCTTGGGTAAAGTCAAACACTCTCTTGAGTACACTTTGTGTTACAAAAGATTCAGAGTAACCTTTTGTCCCTCCTGTTTAGGAGTAGGACCTACCCCCAGCCATTTCGTACTATCATGTGATCCATCGTGCCCAAGGGCAATCACCGGACAACCAGTTGTTGTCACCTTTGTCTCAGAACCAAGGACCTAGTGATTCTAGATCAGGAAGGATCTTAGGACCTTCATCCACTGCAAACCCTCGGTTTAACCATCAAATCACAGTCCTAGTAACCTTGTCATGTTGTGCTCTCTTTAGCGCCTTACACATTGACTCTTCTGATGAAGAAGAACCCATTGTAACTCCCCTTGGCTCACCAATCCAAATATCCCCCAGCCTTACACCCCCTCATGTCCCTACTCCACCAGTAGTGACAATACACCCACAGATTCCAACCACAGTTGTCCCATCACAACCTCCCATAGCAATCATGTCCAGAACAGCTGGAACTGAAGCTTAAACTGCCCCTGCACCACCACCACCACCTCCTCAACCAGGAGCTGCCGTCATCATTCCTGCACCTATCCCTGTCGCACCTCAAGCAGAGTTTAAGGCTGCTCTCGCAGCCAATTTCTCTGGAGAACTGGCTGATGCCACTCAATGGATGAAGGTGATGAAGGTGTACTTTACCATCAACACTCATCTATACAACAATGACTATGCCTGCATTCTAACCATCCTGAACAAGTTAAGTAAGGGAAGAGGTGTAGCTTTCTCTGAGAAGTGGTATGACATCCTAGCTAACACTACCATTGCAGCCAAGGATGATGGTTTCCAACAGTATATCACTGACTTCCAGATTCTTGCTGCTCATGCACAGATCACCGATGAAGCTACCCTCATCAATCACCTCACCAAAGGACTTGATTGTCGCATCACCACCATGATCTTGTTCATGACTGTGGTCCTAACCACCTCTCAAGAATGGATCACTAGAGCCAAGATGTTCCATACTCAGATCGAATGCATTAATGCCTTGAGGAAAGGGAGTTGTGCCTCCTCCCTCATCTCTTCCAAAGATCCAAATGCCATGGACGTTGATGCTGCCCAAATCAAGAAACTCACTCCAGTAGAACATGCCAAATGTATCAAAGAAGGCTGTTGCTTCCATTGTCGTAAGAAAGGCCACAGCGCTACTCAGTGCAAAGGCACTAAGACCTCACCTCCCTGCCCACAAAACATCAGATCCACCAAAACTCCTGTCGTTCCCAGTCCTACCCCGAAACCTTCCAAGCCTACTCCCAGCTTTGATGCTTATGTGAACCAACTGCATACCTCTGGAAAAGATGAAAGCAAAATCCTTCAAGTCTTGAAGATGTGCTTTGAGAATGAAGAAGAATCTTCAGATGTGAAAGTTGCTAGCCTCACTGTCCAGGATTTTTGAATGGGGAGGATGTATCAACATCTTCTCTCCCCAATGTACTTGTAGGACTACCAAATGAAAGAACTCTTCATTTACCTGTTCGCTTACAAGTTGGCTCAAAAATTGTTGAAACTACTGCTCTCGTTGACAGTGGAGTGACTGGCAACTTCATCAATCCTAGTCTTGTCCCTGCCTTTCGCATGGGAATCAAATCTCTATCTAAACCCCTCATGGCTTACAATGTAAATGGCTCTCTGAACAGGAAAGAAGCAATCAAGTACAGGATTCAAGCAAAAACTCAATTCTCCTCCTTTGAGGATTGTCTTGACCTCATGATTGTCACCCTTGGCAAATGACAGATCATCCTAGGAATGCCCTGGCTCAAACAATGGAACCCCACCATTGATTGGATCTCCAAAACAGTTAACATCAACAAAGGAATCCCATTCCAGGACACTGTGGTACCTCTTCGTGAGCATCCACCCCGGAATGAGATCAACAAAGTAACTCTTTCAACCCAACTGGCCCAACAAGAAGTCAAGCAAGAACAGAAAATTCCAAACTGGTGCCTAGAATATGAAGATGTGTTTTCTGAGAAAACCTTCAACACTCTCCCACCTCATGAACCCTACAATCATGCCATCAAACTCAAACCCACCTTCATCCTGAAAATTGCCAAAATTTACTTATTAAATTCTGCTGAGAAGGAGGCCTGCCGTCTCTTTGTCAAAGAACATCTGAAAACAGGTTGTATCATCCCCTCAAAGTCCCCACAAGCTTCTCCCTTTTTCTTTGTATCCAAGAAAGACGGTTCTTTTTGTCCTTGTCAAGACTATCATTACCTCAATTTGTTCACCATCTGAAACGTGTATCCCCTCCCTCTCATCTTTGATCTCATCAATGACATGAAGGAGTCAACTCTTTTCAACAAGTTTGACATATGGTGGAGGTACAACAACATTTGAATTCAAGAAGAGGACCAATGGAAAGCAGCATTCATCACCCTGCTTGGACTTTTTGAACCCACCGTGATGTTCTTCAGTTTTAACAACACTCCACCAACATTTCAAGCTTTCATGAACCATATCTTCAAGGATATGCTGGCTGAGCAATGGTTAAAGATCTACATGGATGACCTAGGCATTCATATGAAGGACAATATCAAACTCCACCATAATCACTGTCAAAGTATAACTCTGGACATCTCTGGAGTTTGTACAAAGACCAACTCTGGTCGTTTCTTGCCTGTATTTCACCCTACCTCTTTTGGACTCACATGCACCTATTATAGTATAGTCTTACCTCATGTTGATCACTTGGTGGTGCTCCTACTCCCTCTGAACATGTGCTGCTGCACTCTTTGTCATTTCCTGAAGCAGCACGCCTATTTTTGCCTATCTTGTTTCGGACTTGCTTGGAGTTTAGTGAGCATGTATCCTCATCACTATTTAACCCTTCTGACTTCTTCGTCTCACCTCAGTTGTGCTCAGTACTTGTGGCACATTCTGAGGTGAGACATTGCTTGACTTTTAGTACCTTATATTTACTTTACCTTAGTTGGGCATTGTCACACCTATTTAGGTGAATATAGTTGTGCTCAGTACTTGTGGCACATTCTGAGTTGGGCATTGTCACCCCTATTTAGATACTTTAACAGGTTATGAGCCCTGCTAGTGCACACTAGCACAAACTCTGTGACCTCGCACAACTCCACCTACATAGTGTAATCATTACCACATCTCCGATGTCCTCTGAAAACTCCTCGATTGTGAAATGCCCCACTCTACTCAGACCCAAAAATTTCCAAGTATGGAAACTACACATCTCCACCAAACTCCATAGAGAAAGGGTCCTCAGAGTTGTACTCAGCACAGACATCTGCCCAACCGCTGGTGCCTCCATCTTCGGAAAACCACAAAGCTCTGCCTCTGCCACGATCAGCTCAGGAGACAAAGTCTGAAAGTGGACTGAGCAAGATGAAAAGGCACATGGTATTATCCAGGATCATATCTGTGATGCGATTCTCCTCCAGACAGAGTCCTATACCTCTGCCAAAGACCTATATGACACACACCTAGAACTCTACCAGAAGTTGGACCTCCCCTCTACCTACCACTTCTATTGCCAACTATTCGCATTGGAGTGGGACGGAAAATCTGACATCTCCAAGCACATAGCGTCTATTCATACACTAGAGACTCGACTAGCAGGAATGAAGTACATTGTCGACCCCAAAATCCTTGTGTTCATCCTTCTCCATTCGCTCCCCAAAACTCCAGAATGAAGCACCTTCACATCATCAACACCATCAATGAAAGCAAGCTTACTTTTAACTCCATTGAAACCCACATTCTCTCCAAAAATGCCAGACTGAAACTTTCTGCAAAATCCAACTCTGCTCACTCTGCTAACATCAAAGGAGAATGGAAAAAGAAAAGCACAAAACATTGCAAGTACCATCAGACTAGTGGACACAGTATGAAGGAATGCTGGAGCTCTAAGTGGTGGCCATAGGAGTTGAAAGACAAGTACAAAAGGGAAAAGGCGAACTCAGCAGAAGGAGATCCCAGTCTGGACACTAAACCACCGGACAAGATGAATGTAGCTAGCGCCCATGTAGATCATGCCCTATACAAACACATTCAGGCTTACATCTTGTCCAATCCCAAGAATTCACCAGAGTAGACCATCATTATTGACTCCAGAGCAACATCACACATGGTACCTTATCGAGATTGGTTCTCCATATACTCTGGACTCTCCCCCACACACCCAGTTCAATTTGATGACAACTCCATTGTACACACAACTGGGATAGGAATGGTAATCCTCTGCTCAAGCATCAACAAAAACTGCTATGAAATCACCCTCAGCGATGTCCTACATGTACCAGAGTTTGCACTATCTTTGATCTCTGTACCCAAGCTGTCCAGATTAGGATTCTGTACATCATTCCCAGGAATGTCAAACTCCTGCTCCATAAGAAAAGGACATTGCATTGTCATGCTCAGACATCATAAGAATGGACTGTACCATGCTGTGGTAACTCTGACACGTACTCTGGATTCCAGTCTCATCTCTGTCGACATAAATACTCTACATTGCCGATTAGGACATATCTCCATACTGCGAATTCAAACCATGGTACAAAAAGGCCAACTTCGGGGCATTGACAAACTCACTGGAACACCAAAATTCTGTGAACCATATACCATGGGGAAACAAAAGAAACTACCATTCAAATTGCATAAGCACCCATGTACCTCAGCTCCTCTGCAAATGGTACACACAGACGTCGAAGGTCCAATAACTCCACAATCCTGTGAGGGCTACAGGTACTGGCTCCTAATAGTTGATGACTACAGTTGATTCCTGTGGATCTATTTCCTTAAGCACAAAAGCAATGTCCACGACACCTATCTCTGTTGGAAGTCTGATGTCCAAAACTTCCTCTACACAGAAATCACCACAGAATGCTTTTCGGACCTACATGTCCAGTTTATCTGAAGCGATGGGGAGAGCAAGTACACAAATAAAGACTTCAAAGATGTACTCAGGAGCAAAGGTACATTCTTAGAAACCTCCGCACCATACACTTTGGAACAAAATGGACTGGCCAAACACATGAACCAAATGCTGTCCCTTCTCACCAACTCCATGCTCGAGGATTCCAAACTCCCAAAATCCTTTTGGACAGATGCCATGTCCACCGCTGCGTACATCTCCGCCCAGAGTCCAACCTCCGCCCTAAACAGATACACACCATATCATGCAATATTCAAGCAACTGGTCAACTCCACTCTGTTCTGGCCTTTCAGATGCATCGGATACACTTTAATCCCAAAAGAACAGTGAAAAGGAAAATTCCAAGCCCATGGAAGAAAGTGTGTCATGCTTGGATACACACACAGACAACAAGCATACAAACTCCTAGACCTGGAACGCCGGACCATCATCTCCAGTTGACATGTCACTTTCAACAAAACCAATACCATCTCCAACTCTGAAGCTACTCCTTGGATTTGTGCCTCTGAGGATCAGTGGGAGGGACTCAATACTCATCCAATATGGACATCTGAAACAACTCCAGATGAGGAGGATGATGAGCAAGTCACCACACCCCTTCCAGCTTCAGTGGGAGATATTCACAACCCAGATGAAGTTCTCGATCTAGTGGACAAGCTTAGCCAACTCCACCTCCAACCTCCAACTCTGGAACCAATTCCATCACAAACCCTGGTGCATCCTCCTGCACAAATAGTCAGAGGAGTTTGCAGAGGGAGCCATGCATAAAAACCTACAAACAAAAACCAGGATTATCAACACACCTTAGACAAGGAAATACAATGGAAATGGGGGGGTCACAAAGACTCTGCTGAAGAAGCTGAGATTGAACCTAATGTGCCCAGAGCCTTCTATAGTTCTGATCAACTCCATGATTACATCTTCACTGGCATTACCCATGGACCTATGGAAGAAAGCCTCCCTAAGAACATAAAAGAAGCCTACCAACGTCCAGATGCAGATAAATGGAGATCTGCAGTGGAGGAAGAGCTCCTTAGCCTCAATGTGAACCATGTATATGAGACAGTCCCGCTCCCTCCAGAGTAACTCTGATCACCTCCAAGCCTGTTTTCCAAATCAAACACAATGAGAATGGAGATGTGGACCGATATAAAGTCTGGATCATTGTGTGGGGCTTCACCCAAAAGGAAGGCATAGATTACAAAGAAGTATTCGCTCCAGTTGCAAACCTCGACTCCATATGGACCATTGTGGCCCTGGTAGCAAAATACAATCTGGAGTTGGATCAAATGGACGTCTCTACTACATACCTGAATGGAGAACTAGAAGAAGAGCTGTACCTCCTCCCTCCAGAGGGAATACCCATTCAACCCAGATATTGTTGGCAACTTTGGAGATCGTTGTATGGACTCAAACTGGCAGGCAGGACATGGAACAAGACCTTGGACAAAAAGTTAGGAGAACTTGGCTTCACAAAGCTAAACATGGAGACATGTCTCTATGTCCTCCAGAAACAAAATCAGGTCTGTTTTCTCATCGTATATGTCAATGATCTACTCCTCGCTGCTAGCACATGGAGTTTCATGAACTCCATGAAATTGTCATTATCATCCACTTTTAAGATGCACAACCTTGGAGAAGCAAAGTTCATCCTAGAAGTTGAAGTCCAATGCAACTGAAAACTCTGCACCATATCCTTATCACAAACTCAGTATGCACAAACTGTTCTCCAGAGCACCAGGATGATGAACTCCACTCCATGTCAATCATCCATGCTTCACAGCCTATCGTTGTCTGCAAATGATCCAGAGGATGACTCCACAGTATCAGAGATGATGATTAACAGAACTAAGGTGTCGTACCTAACAGTCATAGGCTCACTCATGTACCTCATGATGGGAACACAACCAGACCTTGCATACTCTGTCAGAACTCTCAGCCGTTTCAGCTCTGCTCCCAAAAGGTGTCATTGGAACACTACAAAACACATACTTCGCTACCTCCAAGGCACCACAGACATGGAACTCCGATTCGATGGAAATGAAGTGTCATTGGATATGGATTTTCACAGTTTCTCAGATGCCGGAAGGTCGCAAGACCCAGACAACTCCAGATCCGTTTCCAGATACATCTTTATCAGTAATCGCGGCGCCATCTCCTGGTCCAGCAAACTGCAAAGCATGGTTGCTCTGTCCTCTACCAAATTGAAGTACATCAGACTTAGCAATGCCAGACAACACCTTGCATGGCTTCAGACTTTCTTTGAGAAAATTGGACATCCACAAACCAGACCAACCACACTTTATTGCAACAATCAAGCTGCTATCATTTTATGCTAGGATCCGCAATTCTGTGCTTGGACAAAGCACATCCAATGAAAGTACCACTTTGTTTGGGACGACTTGGTTGGAAAAGGGGAGGTCATGGTCCAGTATGTCCCTACCAGAGATATGGTAGCTGACATTCTTATGAAACCTCTACCCCACGAACAACATTGGAAATTCGTAAGGGCTATGGGCCTACAGCTGCACTCAAGTGGGAGTGTCAAAGTATAACTCTGGACATCTCTGGAGTTCATACAGAGACCAACTCTGGTCATTTCTCACCTGTCTTTCACCCTACCTCTTTTGGACTCATGTGCACCTATCATAGTATAGTCTTACCTTGTGTCAATCACTTGGTGGTGCTCCTACTTCCTCTGAACACGTGCTGCTGCACTCTTTGTCATTTTCTGAAGCAGTGTGCCTATTTTCACCTATCTTGTTCTGGACTTGCCTGGAGTTTAGTGAGCACATATCCTCATCACTATTTAACCATTCTGACTTCTTCGTCTTACCTCAGTTGTGCTCAGTAGTTGTGGCACATTCTGAGGTGAGACATTGCTTGACTTTTAGTACCTTATATTTACTTTACCTTAGTTGGGCATTGTTGCCCCTATTTAGGTGAATATAGTTGTGCTCAGTACATGTGGCACATTCTGAGTTGGGCATTGTCACCCCTATTTAGATACGTTAACAATCGCACTCATAGGGTTCTCCAATGTCTCAGAGAACATGGACTTTCTCTCAAACTCTCCAAATGTTCATTCAACACTCCACAAATGGAATACCTTGGCATGGTTATTGGTCAAGGACAACTTGAGATGGACCCAGTAAAACTTTCTGCCATTAAGGACTGGAAATCCTCTACATTCATCAAGGGAATCTGCAGTTTCCTAGAATTTGCCAACTTCTATTGAAAGTTCATCCCAAACTTCTCTAATATCATTGCCCCCCTCATTCTACTCACTCATTAAAATGAACCTTGGTCATGGACTCCCCTCCAAGAAACTGCTTTCTGCTCCCTCATTGCTCAGTTCTGCTCTGCCCCAGTCCTTGCTCTTCCTGACACATCTTGACCATTTTCCATCATGACTGACACTTCCCTGATTGCTGCTGGAGCAGTACTCCTCCAAACTGACGTCAATGGTGACCTCCATCCCTGTGCTTACTTCTCAAAAACATTCTCCCCTGCAGAATGAAACTATGATATCTATGATTGGGAACTCCTGGCTGTCATCCTTGCACTCGAAGAATGGCAACAATATCTCCTCAGCACCTCACATTTGGTGACTGTCATTACAGATCACAAGAACCTTTCCTTTGTCAAAGATCCCCAAAAACTCTCTCACCGTCAAGCCTGTTAGTCTCTCTTCCCCCTTGACTTTGACCTTGTTTGGAAAGTAACCCCCAGAACCCAGATGGGCCCAGCTGACACACTTTGCCAGAAAGACTCCATTGACATCTCCCCTAACAATGCTGATGCAGCTATCCTTCCAGACCCTGTCATCATCAATACCCTTGATCTAAAACTTTTCGACTACATTCAATCCTCATCCTCGTCCAATCCACTGGTCCTCCATGTGCTCAAAGCCATGGAAGATGCAATACCTTTGTTCCCTCGTTCTTTGCTCCAAGACTGGTCATTTGATAATGGCCATCTCTTTTACAAAGGTCATCTATACATATGTTCCACCTTCATCCCAATCCACACTTCTCCACAGCATTCACTCTTCCCCTACCACTGGCCATGCTGGTCAATTCCGCATGAAAGCAATTCTAGAACGTGATTTTTGGTGGCCCAGACTTGGCACCTTCATTAAAAACTTTGTAGCCGGCTGTGCCATATGTCAACAATGCAAGGTCAACACTCACCCCACTATCGTTCCTCTGAATCCAATTCCATCCTTGTTGTCTTTACCATTTCAGCAAATCTCTGTCAACCTTATCACCAATCTTCTATTATCCTCTGGTTTTGATTCTATTATGGTTGTGGTCGATCATGGCCTTATAAAGGGGGTAAATTTTATCCCTTGTAACAAGACTATTGATGCAGCAGGAGTTGCCAAACTTTTCTTCAACAATGTGTTCAAATGCTTCGGGCTTTACGATTCCATTATCTCAGATCATGGCCCACAATTCACCTCTGTGTTTGCTCTTGAACTCACTTGTCTCCTCCAATACAACATCCAACTCTCCACTGCATACCACCCCCAGACTGATGGCCAAACTGAACAAATGAATCAAGAACTCAAGACCTATCTTTGTATCTTCTGTGCCAACAACCCCCACTCCTGGTCAGAATTCCTCACTACTGCCAAATTCCATCATAACTCTGTCCCTCATAGCTCTACTAAGTCATCTCTGTTCTCCCTCCTCCTGGGTTATGAACCCTGGTCATTTCCTGCCCTGGGAAAAACCTTCATTCCTGCTCTGTCTGACAGATTGATTGCCCTGTCCAAGGCACAGGAGGAAGCCCTTGTTGCACATGACTCTGCTTGCCTGACAATAACTTACCACTCCACCCACTCATTCTCCCCTTGGAAAGTCAGAGATAAGGTATGGCTAGAAGCCACCAACCTTTGTATCCCTTACCCCTCTAGAAAACTCACCCCCAAATGCCATGGACCATTCGAAATCTCGCAAGTCATCTCTCCCCTCATCTATCACCTCAGACTGCCTCCTTCCTGGAAAATCCATGACACCTTCCATGCTTCCCTCTTATTGCCATTCAAACAGACCGAAGCACATGGACCTTCCTTCTCTGAACCACCACCTGACATGATTGATGATGATGAAGAATTTGAAGTGGAGGCTATCCTCTCCCACAAAGGCCACCCTAGTAAGTATCAGTACCTGACCACATGGAAAGGGTACTCCCACTCTGAAGCCACATGGGAACCTGAAGAGAATCTCCAACATGCTCCCAAGATCCTATTTCCCTATAAACATTCTCATTCTCTGAAGTAATGATAGACTTCTCTGAGTGGTGTTGTATCTCTTTGTGAGTGTCCTCCTCAGTGGTCAAGTTGTTACATGTTCTTTCCTCTCACCAAACTACATCCCTTTTTCTTTGCTCTTCAACCTTGTTTTGTCTTTACCGCAATCTTGCTACTCCTTGTTTTGTTTCTCTCTCTCTATTGGTCTTGCGACTGTTCCCCCATGAAACAATTCCATCCTACCTTGCATGCTTGAGTCTCTCGTCTTAAATGTCGATTCCAACCTCATTGATTGCTTCTTGCTCTTCAGAGTACTCTTCACTATGCTCCTTGCCTGTACAAGCAGTCTTGCTTCCTCTCTATACTGCTCTTTTGCTCTTTGGCACCATTCTCGCAGATCTCAACCTGTTCCACGTAGTTCAAGACCACGAGCTTTTCACTGAGAGTGAAACTATCCAAAAACTTGTGGAACTTTATCATCAGATTGTACGTGTACAAACCCTTCATTTTCATTCTGCCCCACAAAATTTACCAGTACTATATGCCATTCCCTTATGTACTGCAATCACCCAACTATCTGATTCTGTCCTCCATTTGTTATATCTCAATTGTTTCCCTGAGCTTGTCACAGACATCCCACCTCATTTTATTTTTGACATCTTCGAACCAATTCTCAATTCCCTTTCTGAACACGATCAAATGATCTACTTTACTACCGTTATGTCGACTTCTGTCCTGAATAGCCCTCTTCCTATCCCACCTCCTAGATCTCCCTCTCCGTCAGCTACACTCACTCTGGTAGAATGTCTGTCCTCTCCCTCTCCTGGATCCCTTGCGGAACATTCTGAGGAACCTCCAGAGGAATACCCCGAAGCCACTCTCTTCTCAGATGTTCCCCCTCCTCCACCAGATGCAAATGTCCTGCCCCAGACCAATATTCAGCTCTTCAACAATATAAATGGATCAGATGCCCCCATGTTCGCCATAGATGTCAAAGCTCGTGATCATGTGCATTCATATTATCACTACCTTCCTGATAGTCATCGCATCCTAGACTCCCCCACTTGCATTCTGGATGCTTGGATGATCTTTTGTGATGCATCCTCTAGCACTTGTTGCTTTCGGTGCCATCATCTTGATCACTATCTCATCGACTGCTCTGATTATATCTACCCTCGATGTCTCGCCACCACCTCTGGCCATCCTTACATGTGTTGCCTCACATCCCACTGCAGCTTTTGTCACCATTGGGGTCACACTGAATGTTACTGTCCCTCTCAACCTGCATACCACCCCTCTTGTTATCCTTGACAAGGAGCCTGTTATCGAGGAGATTGCTTGACCCAGGAGCTCAAATCTATGAAGGGGATACTGTTACAATTTTCTTCCTTTACCGTTCTATTCTCTTACTTCATGTTCTTTGTCCTGTCGCAGTTCTTCCTCTCATGTTTTGCTATGCCTATGAACATTACCTCTTCATCATTGGGATGTCTTGAGTGAGTCTCATCTTTCTATCTTGTGTCAAAATGACTGAACTCTGGTACTCCAGATTGTAGTCCAGATATGCAGAAGACAGGATTGAGACAGTCCAAAGGTACACAGTCCAGAACCAGATACTCCGGATAGTGGACTGACTCAGACTGATTATCAGTCATATGATCAGTCATATGCATTCTGCAATACTGTATTTGAAATACAAGGCAGTGTATTTGCAATAGGGTAGTGCAGAATAATAGGAAGGCAGTGTCAGCTGAGTATTAATCTGACACAGCCAAGCATAGCCTGGCATAGCCCAGTGCCTCATGTTAGCCTCATGCCCCACATTGCTGTGCTGTAATAGGCAATTTCCCATGTGTACCTGAAACATATAAATAGTTTCATGTATTTATGTTTACAATAAGCTTCATTTTTGCTTCTTTCATATTGTTCTATTGCCCACTTTATCTAATCTCTCTGAAGATTAAATCTATACTCTCACCAAGTACTCTGCAAGTCAAGTGAGTCTCTTCGCTTGGTGATTACCTTTCCCTGCTGCTGCACACCAAAAGGGACCAGTTAGAACTTGCCACCCTATACCGTTCCTTTAGGTTATGAGCCCTGCCTAGATAGGTGGGCAAATACTACTGTCAATTGATATAGTCAAGATGTCTACCCAATCTATGGCACAAGCAGAGCTTGAGGCCTTAACTGAACGATTTGCAACATCCCTGGGATGTACTACCACTATTGATCTACTAGTTGAACATTGCACTTTGCAAGCGATCACCTATGCCGAGAATTCATATGGCTGGACCAATGCTAGCAACCTATCGATGCTAAGATTGATGTTTGATGCAGTTGTGGTTGATCCTATTCTCATGTTTGAGAGTATTCAGACCCACGGAACTGACTGGTGGTTGTTTACAGTTAACCAATCTAATGATCTGGTACAACCCATTGAGATACATGAAACAAACATCATAAGTAGATCTCCAGAAGCTGTTTCTGGCTCTCCATTCTCTTCTGCTTTGCCTTCCACAAACTCTGAGGGTCACACTTTCTGGGAACCTCTGACTTTTACCAATCATAATCCATCTCTGCACCATTATCATTATTGGTTTGGAACAATACATCTATGTGACCCTCCAATCTCCTTGAAGGAGATTAGACGTCTAGAGTCAATCACTATCAGTCAGACTCGCAGATATAGTCTGCATCCTGTTCCCTATCCTTACTTTGCCATTCCTGCTCCCACTCCTACATCTCCTCCTCCACTTTCCATCCATATCTCAGAACCTTCCTCGTCTGGTGCAACTAGCGGTACAGACCCGGAAGAAGATGAGAACCAGCAGATTACTGCTAAAAATCTGGAGGAGATTGACGTTCAGCCTCCTGCTGCAGTCCATCAGGAATCTGACTTACCATCAGAATCACCTCCAAACTATCCAGCAGGACCTTGTCCTCCAAGATATCTTCAGTCTGATCCAAGATCTCCTACTCATCGCTCTCCTCCTTCCTCCTTTTCCTATCATACTCCTTCATCTACTCTAGGACAATTTATTCCTAGACCTCCACATCATCCTCATCATCATCTCTCCAGTCACACCACCTCTTCCTCATCCCTTGATCTTCCTTCCTCCAATAATCCTCTCCAATATGTCGACAACATCCTCCACCAGTTCACACACTCCCATCACTATCGAGGTCACTCAAGAAGTAACCATCAACTGGAAACCAGTTCAACGGAGTCCCTCTTGAGTTGGAACCACAGGGTCGACATCCCTGGGGGACCAGGCCCTGATCAATTCCCTCGCAGAAGCTCAGTCTCGGGTTCTTTACCAGGAACTTGAGAGTATCTACAACGATGGAGTATCGACCTCCATTTCCAGAGTCCTGAGTCCCTCACCCCTTTTCTTCAACAGTCCTATCCCAGAGGAAGACCAAGAGGAAGGCCAACTTCCGTGTGATTCTTGGTTCCTCCAGTATCTGGAATTCAGACAGCATTCAATGCGGTTGCCACCTGGATGGCAAGATGGAACGATAACAGATGATGGGCTCTATGAGCCAATCCGATTGGAAGGATCTGGAGTGATGGACCTGGAAACTGGAAACTACCTGCCCTTCCTACCACCTCCTTACATTCCGATAATGTATGCACAACAAATCATCAATGTCATCAACCACGCCGAAGTTCTGGGACTTCCCAACAGAGTTCCAGCAGTCCCTCACATCCTGTCCGGAATCCCCCAGTATCATGGCCATAATCACATTCCTCTAACAGCCAAGGCACTCCAAGAAGTGACCTTTCCAATGGGTCACACCAATCGTCACACCCGCACAGTAGATGTGCGGGTAGAACATCTCAACATTGATCGGATGGAGCACACATGTTAATTGGGGCTAGCCCCCATAGATGACCGGGTACTGGGGATCCGAGGGACATTATATCACAGTGAGCAACTAATCTCTTTCTTAGAAGGCACACTGGGATATCCGATCCCAGTCCAACATTACTCCAATACCCTGCATTCCCTGGTTTATTATCAGGGTTATGAAATCTTTTCTTTAGATGATGACGAATTCTGGATGTTCAAGAACAACCACATCACAAACTGGCCAAATTTAATCTTTCTGGACATTTGGGCTGAGGTGTCACGTGATACCCAGGAGATTGCTCTCCCTCATTTTTATTAGAAGGTAGTAGAATCGGATATTTATGAGTTTGATGAAGATATTCAACAGGAGATGGTGCATAGCATCATAGAGACATTTGATGAAGAATGGGATTGTAGGGACTACTGGATCGACATTCCAACCATCCGACAATGGAATCAGGAATTCGACTGGCACCACTGCCATGTCTTTCGTCTCCAGAACCCCGCCTGGGCCAATATGGTCCAGAGATTCAACAACGTCCAGATCAAAAACTGGACTCTGGAAGATGAGAACAATGGACTTCACCAGCAAATGGAACACCACCAGGACATGATCATTTCCCTCACTCAACAGCAGACCCAGGCCCATGAGCATATGAACATGCTCCAGAATGAAATGGAGTGGCTTCAAGCAATTATACATACTGCTCAGGCCAATTATAATTGGACCACCATTTACCTTGGACAAGTCCAAGAGCAGAAGGAAGTCCTGGTTGGATGGAATGATCGATGGCGGACCCTCAACAACAACCTCTAATCGGAGAAAGAGGAACTTTGGAGACAGGTGGCCCAGCGTGACATGGAGATTCAACACCTCCGCAACTGGATTTCAGAGATGAACAGCAGGGTATTGCTTCAAAATGAGATAAATAATACACAAGCTGAACAATTACTTTCTCTAGTTCAGCGTCGTGCTGAAGCAACTCAGGCAGACTTGGAATCTGCCAATCACCTGCTGTAACAAGACATGTGGAGCCTCATAGAGGAACTTGCACAATCCCGAAACCGAGAATGCCAATTGGAGCAAGATCTCCATGACCACCACTCTGCACTCCTCTCTCCTCTGAATGGAGGAGATCCTTCTTCATCCCAATGTCCCTTTTCTGCTAATCCACCTATGGAGACGCCATCTAGACAACAATCCGAAGACCGCCCAGGTTCTAGCAGACCATGTGGATGAGTTACTACAGAAGATGCCAGATGTATGGCCTCTGCTGGATTGTTACGGCATTCCATATGTCGGAAACATCAGAAAGGGAAACTGTACTCTAAGTAGGAAGTACTTCATCTCAGACTATCATCTTGGACAAACTTTCTTGCATCTAACTCTTTGTACTCCGATTATTTATTTAGTTCCTTTTGTTTCTTGCATGACTCTGTACTCTTTTGGATTCAGGAGTGTTGATAATCCCCATTTTTTCTTTACTGTGTACTTCGAGAACATTGAGCAAGCTCAATTACTGGACTCCAAATGGATCCGAGAAATCGATGGACAATGGACCTTGGTTTATCCAGACCAAAATGGGGATTGGCCCTGGACCTAGAATCGGAAACATTGGAAACCATCAGAACATCAGATCAAGAGAAGATTCAAACGGAGACACAGGGAACAACCCTTAATTCCGGACTGGCTATTTGCAGAACCACAGGCACACGGACCAACTTCTTTTCCCCACACTTCATTTCTGAAGTGTGAAATTATTACTAACTCCTTTTTGGATTTTTCAGTTGCTTCCTTCATTTCCTGGTGACTCATTGTTATGGCATCCATCAAGATCAGTCAAGAGATTACCAATCACATCAAGATTCTACAAGGCCCCACTAATTACGACACTTGGGCCAATCAACTACACAATGTCCTGGTCATCTGTCAACAATGGGATATTGTTTCTGGGACTTATATGTAGAGTGCACAACCTAATGTTGATGCACAGGCAACATGGATTATCAGAGATCAGCAAGAGTATGCATTGATTAATGCATACTTACCTGAATCCATGCAGAATGTGGTCTCATTTACTTAGAGGACTGCAACTCTTGCCAATCCAGCCTATACTGCCAGATCTACCACCATTGCTCCCACTTATGATGAAACATATTCTGTAGCCAAGGACTTGTGGGATCATTTGCAACAGAACTATCAACCTCAAGGCGTGTCAGGATACTATTCCTTGTTTCAAGATGTGCTCCATTATCAATTCCATGGAGAAAAGGATATCTCCATACAGATTGTTGAAATGCAGGACATGATCCATCATGTAGCCTCCACAGGATTGAATATTCCTGCCAAGATCTCTGCCATGATCCTCCTGAATGCACTACCATCTTCCTATCAAAACATGGCATCCACTTTAGAGCATACCATAACACAGGCAAACTTCCTTCCTGATACAATTGCTGCTAGTATCCTACACAAATATAATTTGCACAAGGGTATTCACCATCGCCATTCCTCCTCTGCCAAATCACTTATGTCCCATATCCAATCTACCTCCACTCCCTCCAGTGCTTTGGCACAACGTACCACAGCAATTCATAATGCTCTGGTTCATCAACCATGTGCAAAATGTGGGAAGAGTAATCATCCCACTGATCGCTGTTGGAGTGGACAGGGACAACACTCTGGACCTTTGGGTACTCAGGGGAGACCAGGCCAGAAGAGATCAGTGAAGGGTAAAGCCTTTGATCATTTCCAGAAACAAAAGGTGAATAAAGGAAAGAAGAGAGCTGGTGCACATTTTCTTCAGGAGGAAATTGACTTTGCCTATATGGCATTGGTAGATGACCCTCTCTCTCCAGTTCCAGAGGAAGAGGAGACCACTTATGATGGCTGGGACAATCAGTCTATGGTCGTCAATGATGGATGGAACAATGAAGTACAGGATGTTGCCATGGATGATGGGTTTGCAGATGATTCCTTTTGGCCCAATGATGCTAACCCCTTTCTAATCATCCAGCTTCCTCCTTGTCCAATCTCCCATTAAGGAGATTACTTCCGGACAATCCGGAGTCGACTCGGACTGGAATCTGAGACCTGGACCTTTGGAAAACAAGGGGAAGAGGCAGAACAACCAGAAGCAGGCTTCTGAGAGAAAGGATAACACCGGTGATAGTTACAATGGTGACACATGCCAGACCAGATTGGGAACCTGGAAACAGGGATACAATCTGAGTGAGCTTTGGGAATGGGGTAGTCTGGATGAATCCAGATATGTAGATGCTGCTTATGAATGTGATTTTTTTGACTGGTATTGCAGAATGACCAGAGATACCACAACTGAATTCCATACCCAAGAGCATTGGATGGTGGATAGTGGTGCAACACACCATATCACCCCTTATCTTGGAGATTTCATGTCACTTAGCGACGGGAAGAAACATTTTGAAGTTGCTAATGGAGCAGTCATAACCATGACTGGACCCAGACATGTTATTATCAAGTCCGGAGATCACTTGCCATTAATTTTGTGAGATGTGTGGTATTCTTCAGATTCACCACATAGACTTTTATCATTACCAGCATTAACCAAGCTTGGGTTTACTGCCAAGATTACACAAAAGGCTACTATTATTTGCAACAAACATGGCCAAGAGGCATTGCAGGCACTTGCCTTTTCTTCTTGCAGTGGACTTCATTGGTTTCAGTCACAACAGATTATTATGATGAATTGTTCAACCATGTCTTTACAGGAAAAAGATTCTTTTCAACTGTGGCACTATTGCTACAGACATGTGTCCAGTAATGCGATTCGGAATGCACATAAGACTTGTCTTGGCATTCCATCCCTATCTCCTCCAGATCATTGTCTCTTTTGCAAGGGATGCTCTTTAGGCAAACACCATCTCGCACCTCATCCAGAGTCTTGTTCTCATGCACCTGCAGTTCTTGTGCTTGTGCATACTGATCTTTTGTAAATGCTGACTCAATCTCAGAATCATAACAAATGGGTTATCACTTTTCTGGATGACTATAGTTCTTATGCTTGTCTTGCTTTCCTTAAGCATAAATCCAATGCTTTTGATGCATTCAAAACCTTTTTGGCTATGGCTGAATGGTCCACTGGTTCTTCTTTTATTACTCTGTGTTCGGACGGAGGGGGGGAATTCACTGGGACACAGTTCCAATTGTTCCTCACTTTAAGAGGCATTCAACATCAGTTGACAGTTGCCAGAGAACCTCAGCAGAATGGACGTGTGGAAAGATTTAATCGCACTATCCTTGAGAAAACCAATGCAATGATGCATCATGCATGCCTTCCAAAGGTATTTTGGCAGGATGCAATGGAAGCAGCAGTGTATACCTATAATCATCAACCCATCCAAAGATTGAACTGGGTGACCCCTATTTCAAGATGGGATCCCCATATAGAGAAACTGGATGTTTCATCATTCTGGGTCTTCAGCTGTTGTGCTTATGTCTTCATTCATAAAGAAGACCGGAAAGATAAACTTTCCCCTAAAGCCAAAGAAATGATCTTCATTGGTTATCCAATAGGAACCAAGGGATATAAATTCTACGATGTTCAAGATTGAAAGATCATCATCGCTAGCAGTGCCACTTTCAATGAATTCTCTTTTCCAAAGTGTTCTGAAGAGTATAACGAACCTGATCTGATACTAATTCCAAATGATGACAATAACAACTTGGAATATGAAGACAACGGATCAGACACCTCTGAGGATGCTCAAGCCCCTATTCCAGATGTCTATGGACTGGACTTCCGGTTCAATCTAATAATTCCAGATCTGTTACCCAATCAAGATCCACATTCAGAGCAGTTACCAGATGATCCTCCTGATCCATCATCGAGAGAATCTACTCCTCCTATTCCTGGACCTAGCACACCAGTGTGACCTCCTTGACCAACTCCTATGGAGCCACCACAACTCCCCAGAAGATCACATAGACAAAGAGCTCCCAGATTTGTACCAGACAATACCTATGGACAAAGAGCTCTGGTCAAGATTGAGAGACTACTCAGACAAAGGAGAGAAGATTCTGAAATAGACAATGATGATGCACATCAAATGAGTGCACATTTCGTTTCTGCAATGATATCCATGGCAGCACCAGTGTTTGGAGTTCCCAAGCAATACCAAGATATATTCAAACTGCCCAAGGATCAACAACAAGAATGGCTAGATGCCTGCAGAGAAGAAATGAAATCTATGAAAGACAGGAAGTTTTGGGATCTAACAGATCTACCTCCGGGTCATAAACCTATCACAGGGAGATGGGTATTTGTCAAGAAAAGCAACGGATGAACAAAGGCACACTTTGTCACTAAGGGATTTACTCAAGTATATGGCATAGACTTTGAGGAAACTTTTTCACTGGTTGCAAGATTTGAGACTGTTTGTCTCTTACTTGCACTAGCAGCTCTAGAAGATTGGGAAATTGAAGTGCTAGATGTGAAAACTGCCTTTTTATTTGGAGATCTTGAGGAAGAGATCTACCTCACACAACCAGAAGGTTTCATATCCAAAGGTCAAGAGACAAAGGTTTGTCACTTGAGAAAGGCTATCTATGGTCTTAAACAAGCAGCCCTACAATGGAACAAAGTGCTCCATAAATCCCTTGAGGATTTGGGCTTTAAACGCATCCACTCTGATCCCAGAGTGTATGTCTATTCAGACGAAGGTGTTCTGGTTATCATTCTCATCTATGTGGATGATGCTCTTTTCCTCTCAAATACAAGATCAGTCCTATTACAGAAGAAACAAGATTTCATGAAAAAATGGGAAAGTCGAGATCTTGGATCAGCTACAGAATATCTCAGAATGAGGATTACTAGAGACTGGATTAAATGGACTCTGAGATTAGATCAAATCAAATATGCTGAGAAGGTCATTGACCATTTCGAACTGCAGAATTGCAGGCCAGCATATGTTCCTTTACCATTCAGATATAATCTGCAATCATCAACAGAAGAATCAAATGCTTCACTCCGAAGTCATTATCAATCGGTCATCAGATCATTGTTATACATCATGCTCAGAACAAGACCAGACCTTGCCTATGCTGTCATCAAGATGTCACAATTCTCAGCTAATCCTACTGAGGATCATCTTCAGCATGCATTATATATTGTGTGTTACCTGGCTAGTACCAGAGATCTATGCCTTACCTATAAAGGAGATACCAATTCTGGTTTCTTGGCATATAGTGACACAGACTGGGCAGGAGATTTAGACACTAGACGATCTACCACTGGCTATTGTATATTCCTTGCAGATGGAATAGTCTCATGGCTATCCAGATGACAAAGGAAGGTGACATTATCATCAACAGAAGCAGAATATGTTGGCATGACTGAAGTTGCTAAACAACTCAGTTGGATCAAATCCTTGTTCAAAGAAATCAGATATGATCTACTGCCCTTTCATCTATATGCGAATAATCAAGAAGCTATGTTTTTAGCCTCTAACCCAGTGCAAGAAGGACAAACTAAGCATATTGCTATCCTCTATCATTTCATTCAGGAGTCTGTCCAGGAAGGACTTATCAAACTCTTCTATATTGCCACTGGAGAACAGAAAGCTGACATATTCACCAAGAATCTCACAAGAGATAGATTCTCCAAGATCAGGGACATGTTGTTCCTCAAATCTTATTCCCAGATGTCATGATTCTTTTGAACAACAGGGAGTGTCGAAATGACTGAACTCTGGTACTCTGGATTGTAGTCCAGATATGTGGAAGACAGGATTGAGACAGTCCAAAGGTATACAGTCCGGAACCAGATACTCAAGATAGTGGACTGACTCAGACTGATTATCAGTTATATGATCAGTCATATGCGTTCTGCAATACTCATGACTAATGAGTATGACTAATGCTATATAAGCGGATTGGTAAGCTGCTCAGTCAGCAGCATAGCCTTATGCATAGCATTTGTCAGCATTGCTGTGTATTTGAAATACAAGGCAGTGTATTTGCAATAGGGTAGTGCAGAATAATAGAAAGGCAGTGTCAGCTGAGTATCAATCTGACACAGCCAAGCATAGCCTGGTGCCTCATGTTAGCCTCATGCCCCGTGTTGCTGTGCTGTAATAGGCAATTTCCCATGTGTACCTGAAATGTATAAATAGTTTCATGTATTTACATTTACAATAAGCTTCATCTTCACTTCTTTCATATTGTTCTATTGCCCACTCTATCTAATCTCTCTGGAGATTAAATCTATACTCTCATCAAGTACTCTGCAAGTCAAATGAGTCTCTTCGCTTGGCGATTACCTTTCCCTGCTGCTGCACACCAAAAGGGACCAGTTAGGACTTGCCACCCTATACCATTCCTTTATCTTGTTCTCTCTGATTCTATTGGATGATAACCTCCGCAGTTATCTCTCTCATGACAGCTTAGTTGTCCCATATTCCACAATGTTCCTTCACATTCTATCTTCTCACAATAGAATCATTTATATATCAATCGCCATGTACTTGTAATTTCTTTACTCTGAATCTACGATCTCAGTTGTACTTATTCTCAGTTCTTGAGCGATTCTCAAGACCTATGTGCTCACTTGCCATTGTCCTTCATCCTCTGATCTTGGTTCACACCTAATTTGCTAAAAGAGATGCTGTAGTACCTCTTTGTGAGCATCCACCTCTCTTGGGTTAAGTTGAACACTCTCTTGAGTACTGTTACGCTTGGCCCGGGTAAGGTCGAGCGTAGCCTCAAGGGTCAAGGGTTCAAGGTAGTCGCTTGTCTCTGCGACGTGGACACTGCCTTTCACTGCAGTGAGATCAAAGGGGGTCAAGGGTTCGAGGAGCACCTCTCGTTTAGAGGAAGGTGCAAGTTCTCTGAAAAGAGCACAAGGGAGACGATGGAAGTTCAAGGTCAAGATTGAGGAGGTCTAACTTAGGGTACAGGGTCTGTACTCGAAGGTTTATATACTAAGCGGAACAAACAAGGGTAAACATAGAGTGAGTCATTAGTCGTAAGACGAATGAGTCATGTCGTGCGAGAGAAACGGATGAATGAGTCATGAAGGGATAAACCTGATGACGAGCAAATGCGATGGAGTTGGATAGGTGAGTCATCAGGGAAAGGAAACGTGTCCGTGTGCACGAATGTCCAAAAAGAGAGAGGCAAGAAAAGAAAACGTAACATTACCCCCGTACTAGAGTCGAAGCTCTGATGAAGACACTTTAGTAATCATCCCTGGTGGAGGATCCGGTGATGTTGTCCCAGGCAGTCTGGTCCCAGACGTCCTCATGGTCTACTGGAGAAGGAGGGCGAGGGGAGGCACTACGGTGGTGGTTGCGGCGAGGGGGTCTCCCTCCAGTGGTAATTCGAGCGGTTCGTCGGCCACGATGGATGGATGAGGTAGAGGACCTCGAAGAAGTTGGCGGTGAAGATGGAGTGGGAGACGTTCCGGGGCTAAACGTAGTAGCTCCTCGGACAATACGAGGGCAGTCAGCTTGGATATGACCAGGGCGAGTACGAAGACAAAGTGGGCATTGATATTCCGGACAGTCGATGCGGCGATGTCCCAAGCGTCTACAAGAAAAGCACGCTCTAGAGTACCTTGGGTCTTCAGGCCTAAGAGGTCGATCTCGGATACCGTCTCTCCTGACGCGTTCTCTAGCCATGACTGCTCTGAAGATGGCATTTTCTTCAGCTGTCAGCGGTGCTGACGAGGCTTCGGGAGTGGGAGGAGTCGGAACAGTTCGTGGAATGGGAGGAGGTACAGGTCGAGGAGGGGAAGGTGGTACTGAGGTTTCGAGTAGACGTTGTTGTGAAGCGGCTAGCTCTCGAAGATATCGTCGCAAGTCCTCGCAGAACTCGTTGTACCCCATTTGGAAGGCTAGGGCAGCAGCAGAACGACGGATCGCAGCTTGAATGGCTCGGGCACAAGTGACCGCACTGTTCGGCCAACCTGGGGACCCTGGATCAATGATGGAGAGGAGCTCATTCTGCCGAAGAATAAAGGTGAGAGCGGCGAACGGGGAGTCAAGGTCTATGTAGTGTTCGATGGGACTAGCTAACCGAGGATCGTTGATATACTCTAGGAGGGTGGTCTCGTAGGTCTGCGAGGGTTCAGTGACACGAAGTCGGTGGGCATAGACGGGGACGTCGACAGAAACTACGGCGGAGGGGTCCAAAGATCCTGTGGGTAGAGGGGCAGGGACGTTGTCTTCGGTGGCAAGGGACGTGTGCCAAACATGAGGTTGTGAGGGAGGAGGTGTGGGAGAGCTAGGGGCTTCAGGAGTAGGAGTGACGAAGGACGAGGGCAGCTCGAGATCGTCTGGGGAATAAAGTTCAGGGGTAACGGCAGGGGCATTGTAGATGTCTGCGACACCAAGCGAAGGAGAAAGAACTAAAGTAGAAACAGACAAAGAAGAGGGAGAAGAAACCGAGTCATCTAAAGTAGTGGAAGAAGCAATGGAGGAAACAGAGGCGGGGCGAGGACGAGGGTATTCAATGGCCATGGGTTTATCTTTTACGGTTGCGAGCGCGAGTGGTAGAAGGAGAAGGGGCGTGAGAAGGGAAATCTGAAGGGTGGAGTCTTTTATATTCGTCTAGAGCGGATTTGGCATTTTTCAAATTCCGTTCTGGTTGCCAAGAGTCTTCGTCGGCAGTGTATCCTTTCCATCGGATCAGGTATTGGCGAGCCGTCGGCTTTCCGTGATGTCGTAATATCCGCTCCACCTCCCATTCTTCTTCGCCATCAATCAGCTGCGGAGGTGGAGCTGGGAAGTTCGGGCCGTGTATGGCATTTTCGCGATAGGGAGATAAGAGAGAAGCATGGAACACGGGGTGGATCTTCCATGTCTTGGGGAGGCGGAGTTGGTAAACGATCGGAGAGAGAACCTTAGTGATTTCGAAGGGTCCTTCCCTTTTAGGAGCGAATTTCGGGTTGGTGATAGAACGTTTCAGGTTTCGGGCTTCCAACCACACCT
>JBBPTV010000171.1:0-37364 GCA_038094275.1 Tubosaeta brunneosetosa | reverse complement strand
GACATGCTATGAGAAGAGAAGGCTACAGGGTGCCATTTGTCATCTTTGAGTATAGAGAGCACTGCTCCTGTTGCATAATCTGAAGCATCCGTTTCTAATCTAAATTTGCAATCTATATCCGGATATGCCAAGACAGGGGCTGTCGTAAACTTCATCTTTAATAGATCAAAAGCAGCTTGCTGCTCTTCTTTCCACTGGAAAGTTTGATCCTTCTTTAATAAATCATTGAGGGGTCGTGTGACTTGCACATAATCTTTAATAAAGCGGTGATAGAAGTTTGTGAGACCTAGGAAACTTTGGACTCCCTTTTGGTTCTTCGGCTCTGGCCATTCCAGAATAGCAGAAACCTTCTTTTCGTCCATCTTGATTCTATTAGCTCCAACTATCATCCCTAAATATTCTACTTCCGTTTTGTAAAAGTGACATTTTTCTGGCTTTATAAATAAATCATTTTCTTCTAATCTTTGTAATACTTTCTTGACTATTTTGGCATGTTCGGCATGGTTATCTGTTTTCGTAAAGATCATAACATCATTGATGTAAACAACGATGACATCTTCCATATCTGCAAATAATTCATTCATCATAGTTTGAAACGTTGCAGGAGAATTGCATAATCCAAAGAACATAACAATAGGTTCATAGGAACCTTTATGTGTTATGAAGGCGGCTTTCCATTCGTCGCCTTCCTTTATCCGTATGTTATTGTAACCCCATCTGAGGTCCATTGTTGTAAATAATTTAGCTCCTTTGAGATGATCTATGAGTTGGGATATAAGGGGAAGTGGATAATTATTTCGGATCATGTGTTCATTAAGATATCTGTAATCTTGTACCATGCATTTCCAGCCATCCTTCTTGGGTACAAAGAATACAGGTGACGTCATTGGGGACTTAGAGGGGTGAATATATCCTTTTCGTAATTGATCATCTAGCCAATTGGAGACTTCTATTTGTTCATCATGGGATAGGGGTATCAGTCTACCCTTCTTGGGAACGAATGAATAGATACTTCGTTATCTAAACATTTAATTATTTCATAAACTTGATATTGGACATCTTGCTCTTCTTTCTTGACTAGACATAGAAAAATGGACTTCTCCTGGAGTGATCTACACTCTTCCATACAGCAACGTATTCTGAGGTCGCCTGTAGTCCAGTCTATATCAGGATTATGATGTTTGAGCGAAGAATATTCTAATATCATCTGTTGCCATCCTAAGTCTGTGACTTCTGCTAAGACTTTCTCACAATGTCCCTGAAACTCAATCAAGAGCTCAGTGGCATGAGTAATGTCACCAGCAGAATTCTTCGTTCCGTTAATATTAAAGACCTTTATGGGATCTTTTAACTTTAGAAGCGGCAGCTTCAACCGTTCAGCATAGGCTTTATCAATAAAGACCATGTTAGCTCCTGAGTCTAGGAGAGCTTCCACTTTCGTAAATGAGTTCTGTTTAGACATAGGGGCAATCTGTAACCCCACAGTCAATTCGTTCCATAGTGATATTGACCTGCAAAATAAACCTTCATCTGGGATTTTGTCAGTAATGTTAGTAGTTAATTTAAAAGAGGAATTAAGCCTGAGATTAATGTCCTCAGCAGGCTGAGTTTCCTCAGACCCCTCTGATGGCAAAGAAAAGTTCATATCATAATAGTCCGTTACAGAATCAATCAAAAGTATAGCAAACCTGTTGCCATCAGAAGAATTGGAAAATGTTACCTTTTTCTTTTCCTTAGTGCCATTAGGATACCCAGAATAATCCTTCAGGCACAACCTTTTCCCATACGTCTGGCTTCTGCAGCCTCATAATCTTGGAAAGCGGCTCTTGCTTCCTCGAAATCCATTCCATTAAACTTAATTGGGGCACTGCCCTGACTTTTGGTGCTTTTAACGTCTTCCCAGGATGTATTCGTGTTCCATACTTGTGCCTGTTTAGAGCTCCCGGCTCTTCGGAAACTTGACTTGTGATCTCCACCTGTCCATTTGCACAGATCACATTTCACTGTGGGATTCCGGCATTCCCATCTCATGTGACCCAGCTTTCCACAGTTGAAACATACTTTGTCTACCGCGCCAATGTCCATGGCATTCGGATCTTTGGACTTAGAGTGTTGACTCTGTTGGAAACGTGATGAGGTTCTGCCTCGAATCATTTCTATTTCTTCAAGGATGAGACCCGTCTTGCGGATCTCTTGAAGGTAACCCATTACATAAGTTGGGCGGTCACCTTGTTTCCAAATATGGTCAATAATTTCGCACTCAACTCACATTTCCAGAAGCCTTATTGCTCGTGAGTCATCCATTTCTGTTTTTACGTATAATGCCTCCCATTGGACAAGGAAGAAGTCAATGGTCTGGTCACATCCTTGGTATAAATTTTCTAGCCAGTCAATGGCCCATTCTTTGACCAGATTTCCTTTGAAGAGAGTTTCAATCTCATCTTCCAGGTCTTTCCATCTGTAACTCTGACCTTTCTTCAAACATGTTTCAGTGAAGGGCCCAGCCTTCATTCCTTTCAGTCGGGACAAAACTGAAACAACCGCTTTGTAAGACTTGGGCAGTATTGCTTTATTGTTCACGATGAGCCAGCCCTGCATTTTTGCCCACCATTCTTCAAACTTGTTGAAGGATCTGTCGTATTTGCCTGGGTTAGCGAATATTTCAACTTTACGTGAGAACCCTTTGTCTGTTTTGGGTTTGTCTTTGGAAGGACCACCTTCTTTGGTGTCCATTTCCACCGTTTCCTTTTGTTTACCTAAGTGTTTCAATTCACTTTGTAAATCCACAATAACCGCGTTTAGGTTATTGATCGTATCATGTTGTTGTGTAATTACATCTTTGCTTGCATTGATCCATTCAAGGATTGCCGCCATCTTTTCATTGTTCAGGATTAATGTATCCCCTAAAACTTGTTGGATTGTGGCAATTGTAAAAGGCTTTTATTTCTTGTACAAACGTCTTAGTCCAAGAAATACATAGTGCGTCCGTAGAGTGAAACTGTGTAAAGAAATCTAAACGTGGTAATGTATGTGTGTGGTATGTGGGCGCAACCGTATGCAAGTCGGGTGCTCGACTCTTTCTCCACTAGGCAAGACTATGTCTCGCACTATAGCCCGTCGTATGAGTAAAGGCTGCCCATCTGTCCTTCTACATTTCAGTGCTCTCTCCGGCTCAGGTTCCGGCTCAGCCCTTACCCTATCTTCAGGGAGTTCTACCAACCTCGTACGTTTTAGGAACCGTAAAATAATTGGTGATACCTCTCTTTTTCCTACAGGGACAGCAGGCCCTGGCTTTATGTATCGGCTAAGTTCCGTTGGGTATGTACTCAGTGGCGTTGGTGGGGGAAGTCCAGCTGGTGGACTGTAGTCATTGGGGTTGTAGGAAGGGGTGTGCTGAGGGGGTGTGTGTGGATCTGAGGCAGGGGAAGTTGAGTCTTCGATGCCTACTGCTAAGCAGTTGAGGCCATCTAGCGTCATTAGTATGGCAAGACTCCGGATCTGACCTCTCTGAGGCCCGAGTTGGTTGAGCCTGAGTGCGGTGTCGAGCTCCCGTATAAACTTAGTAGCAGGGGAGAGCGGTTCTACTTTAGATACCTCCTGCTCCTTTCCACTCCCTGTGGCTTTGTTCTCCCGAAGTTGTTCCTGGTCTGCTTTGTAGGCTTCCTGCTTGTAGTTGTCGTATGGATCCTGAGGATCTATGATCTGGTGAGAAGCATATAGGCTCAGCCTATCTTCCCGGTAGCATCAGGGATCCCTTGAGCACTCTGTGCCCGGTTGTTGTGTTTCAGTGGAGATAAATGGGAACAGGGACCGGTGGAAGGTGATGGACACTGTTAAACTTAGCCGTTAGTTTCAGAGTCCTTCCGTATTGAGTAACTCAGTTAAGAGCTCTCCCATAGTACGTACTGCTGGCAGACGTAGCAGTACGGTTGCTGTACATCATCGTAGGGTGCGCCAGTAACGTGTGGCGACTTGCGTATGTAAGAAGTGTGAGGTGAAGTGTTGGATAAGTCTGGTTCTAATGAAACAACCCTATAGCGTCAAGCTACTTCAGGTCGCACTAGACTGCATAGACTTAAGGAAAGGGGAGGGGAAACAAGACCTTGGTCAGGGTGCTATAGAGGAACACCCAAGAGAACCAGACTGGCATTCCAGCTGGACTCTGTGGGTTTATATACTGTCTACAGGTTTGTATCTATTTGTACTTAATAAATCTATGTAAGGTAATTCCATGAGCCCTACAGAGATAAGCATAGCCTCTAGGATCATCCAGGATCAGAGGACTAAAATGTAGTGTACAGTTGAAGTGGTAGAAATGCATGATCGGTGAGGCATGACGTCATAGGGTACGAGATAGTGAATGATTGAAGTGGGATCCAGCCCAGTAGTTATGGCAACCAGGGCCATGACATCATAGGTCTAGAGCATAGGGTTGAGGGCCTGCACTTACAGTCTAGCCTGGCATAGGCCTTCAAGCACATATCATCCATATGTTCATAGTCATGTGATCTGCATAAGGAAAATCATAGGGGCAAAAGTACACCATGTAACAATGTGTAAGTCCAAAAGAGGTAGGATGAAAAACAAGCGAAAGACGACTGGAGTTGGTCTCTGTATGAACTCTAGAGATTTCCAGAGTTATACTTTGACACACAGAAGATACAAAGGTAGGTCTCGAGTTCTTGATTTGTTTGTTCGGTTTGGCCATCAGTCTGGAGGTGATATGCAGTGGAGAGTTGGATGTAATATTGGAGGAGGTGAGCGAGTTCAAGAGCAAATGCAGAGGTGAATTGTGGGCCATGATCTAAGATGATGGAATTGTAGAGGCCAAAGCATTTGAAGATATTGTTGAAGAAAAGTTTAGCAACTCCTGCTGTGTCAATGGTTTTGTTGCAAGGGATGAAAATTACCCCCTTCATAAGGCCATGGTCAACCACAACCATAATAGAATCAAAAGCAGAGGACAATGGGAGATCAGTGATAAGATCGACAGAGATTTGTCGAAATGGTAAGGACAATGAGGATGTGATTGGGTTTAGAGGAGTGATGGTAGGGTGAGTGTTGACCTTGGATTGTTAACATATGGTGCAGCCAGCCACAAAGTTCTTGATGAAAGTTCCAAGTCCTGGTCACCAGAAGTCATGTTCTAGGATTGCCTTCATGTGGAATTGACCAGCATGGCCAGTGATAGGGGAGGAGTGAATGCTGTGGAGAAGCGTGGGTCGGGATGAGGGTGGAACATATAAACAACCTTTGTAAAAAAGATGGCCATTATCAAACAACCAATCTTGAAGGGAGGAGTGAGGGAACAAAGGTGTTGCTTCTTCCATGGCTTTGAGTGCACGAAGGACTAGTGGATCAGAAGAGGATGAGGATTGGATGTAGTCAAAGAGTTTAAGGTCAAGGGCATTAATGATGACAGGGTCTGGGAGGATAGATGTGTCAGTGTTGTCGGTGGAGATGTCAATGGAGTCTTTTCAGGAAAGGGCATCAGCTGGGCCCATCTGGGTTCCAGGGGTTACTTTCCAGACAAGGTCAAAATTGAGAAGGAAGAGGGACCAGCAGGCTTGATGATGAGAGAGTTTGCAACAGTCTTTGATGAAGGAGAGGTTTTTGTGATCAGTGATTATAGTAACTGAGTGTAAAGTTCCAAGGAGGTACTGTTGCCATTCTTCGAGAGCAAGGATGACAGCCAGGAGTTTTTGGTCATAGATATCATAGTTCTGTTCAGCAGGAGAGAAGGTTTTCAAGAAGTAGGCACAGGGATGGAGGTCACCATTGACATTGGTCTGGAGGAGGACAGCTCCAGTAGTAATCAGGGAGGCATCTGTCATAATGGAGAACAGTCAAGATATGTCAGGGAGAGCAAGGACTGGGGTGGAGCAGAACTGAGTAATGAGGGAGCAGAAAGCAGTTTCTTGGAGAGGAGTCCATAACCAGGGTTCATTTTTGCGAGTGGGTAGGACAAGGGGGACAACAATGTTAGAAAAGTTGGGGATGAATTTCTGATAGAAATTAGTGAAACCGAGAAAACTGCAGATTCCCTTGACTGATGTGGGGGGTTTCCAGTCCTTGATGGCAGTGAGTTTGACAGGGTCCATCTCGAGTCATCCTTGACCGATAATCATGCCGAGATATTCCATCTGTGGAGTGTCAAATGAACATTTGGAGATCTTGAGGGAGAGGCCATGGTCTCTAAGGTGTTGAAGTACCCTGTGAGTACAATCATGGTGGAGTTTGATGTTGTCCTTGGTGTGAATGCCTAAGTCATCCATATAAATTTTTGACCAATGTTCCGCTAACATATCAGCAAAGATATGGTTCATGAAGGCCTGAAAAGTGGGTGGAGCATTGTTGAAGCCAAAGAACATCACAGTAGGTTCAAAATGTCCAAGTGGGGTGATGGATGCTGCTTTCCATTGGTCCTCTTCTTGAATCCAGATGTTGTTGTACCCCCAACATATGTCAAACTTGGTGAACAAAGTCAAGTCCTTTATGTCATCAATGAGATCAGAGATAAGAGGAAGAGGATATGCATTCCAGATAGTGAATGAATTGAAGTAACAATAATCTTGACAAGGATGAAAAAAACCATCTTTTTTTGGTACAAAGAAGAAAGGTGAGGCTTGTGGGGATTTTGACAGGATAATTGTGTTGAAAGTTTTCTCAGAAAACACATCTTCAAAATCTTGACACCATGTTGGGATCTTCTGTTCTTGTTTGACCTCTTGTTGGGCCAATTGGGTCAAAAGAGTTACCTTGTGGTACAAAGAAGAAAGACGAGGCTTGTGGGGATTTTGATAGGATAATTGTGTTGAAAGTTTTCTCAGAAAACACATCTTCAAAATCTTGACACCATGTTGGGATCTCCTGTTCTTGTTTGACCTCTTGTTGGGCCAACTGGGTCAAAAGAGTTACCTTGTTGATCTTATTCCAGGGCAGATGCTCATGAAGAGGTACCATAGCATCCTGAAATGGAGTTTCCTTGTTAATAGTGACTGTTCCACAAGTCCAATTGATAGTAGGGTTCCATTGTTTAAGCCAGGGCATACCTAAGATGATCTGTTGCTTGCTGAGGGCGACGACCATGAGATCAAGACAGTCTTTGAAGGAAGAGAATCAAGCATTTGCTTAGATTTTGTACTTGATGGCTCCTTTCTTGTTAGATGAGCCATCCACATTGTAAGCCATGAGAGATTTTGGGAGAGGTTTAATCCTCATACGAAGATCAGGGACAAGGCTAGGATCAATGAAGTTACCAGTTGCTCCACAGTCAACAAGAGCGACAGTTTTGACGATTTTTAAACCAACTTGTAAGTGAACAGGCAAATGAAAAGCTCTTTCATTTGGTAGGCCTACAAGTACATCAGGGAGAGAAGACATTGTTACATCCTCCCCATTTAAAAATCCTGGACAGTGAGACTAGCAACCTTTTCATCTGAGGGTTCCTCTTTGTTTTCAAAGCACATCTTTAGAACCTGAAGGATTTCACTTTCATCCTTTCCAGAGGTATGAAGTTGGTTTACATAAGTGTCAAAAGTGGAGACAGGCTTGGGAATTTTGGGAGCAGGACTGGGAGCAACAGGAGTTTCAGTTGATCTAATATTCTGGAAATGGGGAGATGAGGGTTTAGTGCCTTCATACTGGGTGGCACTATGGCCTTTCTTGTAACAATGGAAGCAATGGCCTTCTTTGATGCACTTGGCATGTTCTACTGGGGTAAGTTTCTTGATTTGGACAGCATCAACATCTATGGCATTGGGGTCTTTAGGAGAGATGAGGGAGGAGGCATGGCTACCTTTCTTCAAGGCATTGCTTAAGATGCACTGATTGAGTCCTCTGGTGAGGTGGTTGATGAGGGTAGACTCATCAGTAATCTATGCATGAGCAGACAGATTCAAGAAGTCAGTGATATACTATTGAAAACCATTATCCTTGGTGGTTTTAAAGTTCTTTTGTTCCAGGTCAGAGAGTTCCTGACGAGCAGTAGTACGAAGGTCAAAGGGGTAGAATGTTGAAGTGAAGTCATTCTCAAAGATGTCAAATGTCTTTAGGTTGGCAGTGATGGCAGTGTTGGCTAAGATGTCATGCCATTTCTCGGAGAAAGGTATGCCTCTACCCTTACTTAACTTGTTCAGGGTGGTCAGGATACAGGCATTGTCGGTGTTGTACAAGTGGGCATTGATGGCAAAGTATGCTTTCATTGCCTTCATCCATCAGATGGTATCAGCCAGTTCTCCAGAGAAATCAGCAGGGAGAGCAGCCTTGAACTTGGCTCAGGGTGTAGGAGGAATAGCTGCAGGAGCAGGTGCTACTCCAGGCTGAGGAGGAGGGGGAGGTGTGGGTGCAGCTCCAGCTCTGGACATTGTTGCTATGGGGAGAAGTGATAGGGGTGTTAGGATCAAGGGTTGTGAGAGGAGTGTCACTACTGGTGGTGTAGGGACCCGAGGAGGTGTGTTACTAGGTGATATTTGTATGGGTGAACCGAGGGGTGTTACAGCCAGTGGTTAAGTTAGTTAGGTGGTGTAGGGACCCAAGGAGGCATATTACTAGGTGATATTTGTATGAGTGAACCAAGGGGTGTTACAGCTGGCAGTTCTTCTTCTGGGTCTGAGTCGAAGGCAGAGAAAGTGCCTCGGTGATGAAGAGATGATGGTCTCGGATGAGGGGTAAACGATGGGTTTGCAGAGGTTGAAGGTCTGGGGATCCTTCCTAATCTATGTTACAATTCTTTTCTTTCTCTTTGTCCTATATACACTTCTCTCATTGTTCCCTTTAGTTCTTCCTCTTCTCATCATCTACTATGACTTTCTCTTGAGGCTATCAATGTTTCCTTTGGATGATAACTCTTGTCTTTATCTCTCAGGCTTACTTCTTTTCCTGAGCAGTATCTCAAACTGTTGTCTCATCCTCTCACCTTTCTCTTCCTGATGACTTCCTCATGTTGTCATTTCCTTTCCAAGGTAGATGACTTGACTTTACAGTTCCTTCTTTTGTCTTGCCTTATCTTTACTATCTCATTGGATGATTAGCTCCATAGCTGTCTCTCTCACAATGGCAATGTCTCCCCACATTTCATAGCATTCTACAATGTTCCATTCTCCCATGATTGGAACACATATATACCTGATCACCTGTACAATAGTTCTTCACTCTGAATCTATGCACCTGGTGCTGCCCATTTTTTGTCCTTGAGTGATTCTTGAGTGCTCTGAGTCCCTCATCATTGCCCTCTGTCCTAGCCAACGTCCTTTGTCCAGAATTCTCGGATCTCTTGCCTTAAGTCCTTTGTCTTCAGTCCACAATCTCTGCTGTACTCATTCTCTGCCCTCAAGCGATTCTCGAGACCAGTGTGCTCCCTCGTCATCATCCTTCATTCTCTGCCCTTGGTTCGCACTTAACTTGCTAGGAGAGACACTGTGGTACCTCTTCATGAGCGTCCGCCTCTCTTGGGTTTAGTGGAACACTCTCTTGGGTACACCTTGCATTACAATCTAGGACTGCTAGATCCTAGGGTTGATGACTGTGATGACAACATGAGTGGTCACTCAATGATTGCTCTAGGGCACAACCAAGGGCACAATTGATGTGCAAAATGGTGGGGAGTAGGCCCTTCTCCTAGATAGGAGGGGCAAAGGGTCACTCTGAATCTTTTGTAACGCAAAGTGTAATCAAGAGAGCGTTTGACTTAATCCAAGAGAGGCAGATGCTCACAAAGAGGTACCACAGTGTCTCTCCTAGCAAGCTGAGTGCAAACTGAGGACAGAGGATGAAGGACAATGATGAGGGAGCACACAAGTCTCAAGAATCACTTGAGGACAAAGAATGAGTACAACAAGGATTGTAGATTCAGAGTGAAGAACTATTGTACAGGCAATCAGGTATTTAAGTGTTCTGATTGTGGGAGGATGGAATGCTATAGAATGTTATGGAATATGGGGAAACATCACCATTGTGGGAGAGACAGCTATGGAGCTAATTGTCCAATGGGATGGTAAAGATAAGGCAAGACAAAAGAAGGAACTGTAAAGTCGAGTCATCTACCTTGGAAAGGAAATGACAACACGAGGAAGTCATCAGGAAGAGAAAGGTAAGAGGTGTTACAGGACCATATCCTGGTAGTGTTATGGGACTATATCCTGGTCTTAGTACAAGAGCGCACGAATGCTCTAGACGTCATCAAGAATATGTTAGATGTCTGCAAGGTCATTGCCTTAACATGTATTCATTTCCAATTCTTCACATCAGATGCTCTGGGTCTGGAATCCATTCCCTTATTCCTTATCTATGACATCATGCCTCAAGGCATACATTATGCAAACTTTATAACATGCCTCATACTAGTCATGACACATCATGACTCATCCTTATTTATGACTCATACTGACTTGTACCATGGTTGACTCATGGTTACCACATGCATCACATTCCTAGTCATATGATCCTTTATTGCTATTGGCTGCCACATCTCTTATCAAGGCTGTGCCTTATCTGTACTGACATTCCCCTTGCAGCCGCATGCTTCTCTCTATCTGTTTTCCCTTTCTCTTTACTGTTTCTCTTTATAACTTAATGTCTAGGTTATGTCAAGGGTCACAGCCATGCTGTGCAGTAAGAGCTGACTTGACATTGTGTCTTAGCCAGACAATGGTCATAAATGCTGACACACTTGGATCTAGATCTATGCACACTTTCATTTCCATTACAGTCTGTGCATAAGGCTGCATATGTTTCATCTTTATTATTCTTCCATTCTGCCACACTTCATGTGTGCCTCATGTTCCTCTTATCTTGGCTGTGTCCACAGCTTTACATGCCTTTACCTTGTGTTTTTCATTTCCATGCTATGCATGGCTATGCATTCTTATTTATAGGGTTGAGGGTATGTCATATTAGTGACTCATCGGTAGATCTGGTCACAACATGTACATACAGTAGAAGTAGTATATAAAGCCAGAGCAGCTTGCTGGGATTCCTCCCCAGTCAAGTTCACTTTGGAGTACCTCCTTCATTGGTGTGTTCTCTGAGTGAGTTCCCTCACTCTTGGCAAAGGTTGCCACTATGCTGAAGTCTTCACATTTGAACTATGAATGTTGACATCTACAGTTTCACTCCTCTGAAGTCGTTTCAAAAGGATGAGATGACAGTTTGAGGTACTGCTTAGGAAAAGAAGTAAGTCTGAGAGATAATGGTAGGAGTTATCACCTGAAGAAAGCATTGATAGCCTCAAGAGGAAGTTGTTATAGATGATGAGAAAAGGAAGAGCTAAAGGGAACGATAAGCATTCTTATGGTTGACTGAATGCCTAATGCTGAACTTGCTTGTATTGCCAAAAAGAGTCCTCTGGCCATGTGCTTGATTATTTCACTGATATTACAATACATCTTTGCTGGACAGAGTGGCAAACAAGATTCATTCAGTTTCTAAAACAAACTGTACTGTCTTATTCCTAATGGTGAATCCCACCTATATGCTTGGAGTATACCCAGCTCTCCAGAAAAAGCGAGTAGAAGGTATACACACATCTTTGTCATCTTATATGTGTGGCATGTGCTTTCACCTTGCTGAGCTGCCCCTATGGTGAATGAACTTTCTAATGATGAAGTAACAGGACTACTAGAGTTATACAGAAAGGTCCATGAATGACAGTCTAGTCAGTGGGCTACAGAGAAGTGAGTATAGGCCAGTCAGCAAATCATTGCTTGATAGAGATCAGCAGGTCTGCAATGTTTGCTATGAGGAAGAATTTGAATGGGCTGGTCAGTAAACCAGCAAGTTATGATATTGGCCAGCCTATGAATAGTTAAAGAGTATGAATGGGCTAGTCAGCAAACCTTTGCTTGGTGGACATCAGCCAGTCAGCGAGGCATGGTATGAACCAGCCCAATCAAGTAGTGACTGGCCAGTCAGTGAGATATGTACAGGGAGGAATTTGAATTGGCCTTAGATTAATCTGGCTGTTCTATGGGTCACAGACTTCCCATAATACTGGCCAATTTGTCATTTAAAATAATTATGCCGGATCAGCCAGCATTGGTGTTAAAGTATCTAAATAGGGGCAGCAATGCCCAACTCAGAATATGCCACAAGTACTGAGCACAACTAATATTCACCTAAATAGGGGCAGCGAGGTGAGATGAAGAAGTCAGAAGGGTTAAATAGTGATAAGGATACATGCTTGCTAAACTCCAGGAAACTCTGGGGCAGAATAGATGAAACTAGGTGTGGTGCTTCAGAAAATAACAAAGAGCTCAGCAGCATGTGTTTGGAGGGAGTAGGAGCACCACCAAGTGATTGACATGAGGTAAGACTATACTGTAATAGGTATAAGTAAGTCCAAAAGAGGTAGGATGAGAAATGAGCGAAAATAACCAGAGTTGGCCTCTGTATGAACTCCGGAGATGTCCAGGGTTTATACTTTGACAATTGGCTGGACTGCCATTTTCCCAGAAATAACATATTGGTTGGCCAGTTATCTACCAAAAATTGCTACTGTCATATGTGAATTGATTGCACACAGCCCAATCAACTAAGCTGCATATCTTCATACCTTTATAAAAAAAGGAAATTATTATGTCATAATGTTGGAATAGAAGATAATGTCTTGAATTACAAGTGACTGAGCTACAATCTGTATCCAGTGTCCAAGTCCAGATCATTCCATCCATCTATATCAGCATAGTCTCCTAAGACAGACTTGTTGTCTTCAGGGCCAAAGTCAGAGCTGGCCTTGGATCCAAGATCAGTGCAGCTTCCCAAATCATCAACCATGTGTTTGCCCATTCCATGGACTGAATAGGACTGCTGAGAAGTATTGTGGGCATCTGCAGGTGTGCCCAAAGTTATGCAAGAAATTAACACCTGACAATGATGATAGGAGTATGTATGCCCAATGCCAAGCCCCTAATGATACCACATCATCATATTGTGGTCAACAAAGCTATGAGATATTTAGCAGATATACCATGTGAATTAAATTAACATATATTGGTTGATATAGTAGTGTTTCCAATCGCCTGCATCATCTGCACAACAAGACATTGCTACCCAATCAGGATGAAGCAACCCATCAGCAAAAGATGGGATTAGGTGGTATGCTCTGAGAACATCTGCAGGGTCAATGAAACCAAATGCATGTTTGTGGGTCATGGGTAAAAACCTGGTGGTATCAAGGGTGTGCTGTTCCCATCTGGATGCTGTCCAGTCTTGTGGGGCCTTGATCCACCTTACCTGCAAAAACTCAATCTGGCATGTCCAAAAGTCCTGCATCTTAGGCCCAGTGTATGTAATATTGGCATGGAAAATTCCTAGTACCCATGTATAGCTGAATGGGTGGAGGTTGTCATCTGTGTTGGACAATAACATAATGTCCTGATAATCAGTTCAAGGGTTGATTGTGTTGAATTCATGTTGAAGGTTGTAAGTTGTGTAATTGATATGAAGTAATCAATGGTGATAGATCTTGTTTCCATTGAACAGCACATGTTAAGGTTAAGCATCATGGACTGTTGGAAGCCCCATGCCATTAGTGATTATATCAAATGCTAGATTGCTTCCTGAAGCCATGCCTTGGTGGATGGTGGCTATGTGAGGAAGAATGTGATCCTTCAGTTTCAAAACAAAATTCTTGGTTGGTTTCCCATCAATTTAGTAACCTGAAACTTCAAAGTTACTGAAAACTAACCACAGTAGTGGGATCCCTGACACTAGCTTGCACAAATCTCATAAGATCTTCCAGAAATTTTTGAGAATGGCTGATGACATGGTGCTTGTCAGCTTCATTTGGTACCAGGTCTGCAAGGTTAACAACATCACATCTAGAACAGATAGAGTGGATGTGGGCTTGCTGCCACTCTATGGATGCCAGTTGTGGTACATAAGCTTTTCTGCTGGTTCTCAGAAAGTGACCCTTGCTGGTATAGTGCTCAAGCTCTCCCTGGATGAAGTAGTAAGTAAACTGCTACTGACAGCATATACAAACACATACAGATTGGGTAGAATAGGAGTCTGTTGTACCATACATTCTGATTTGTGATAGATAATCAGCCAGGCCATTGAGTTTATACGTTTGGAGGTTAAATTTTTTATGTTGTCATGTTTGTGGCTGCACAGCTGTCTGTTGTGATGCACCTTGCTTATGCTGCATCTGACATCACAGTTGAGCTTCAGTTTCACAACACAACTCTTTTGTTGAAAAGTTGGGACAAATGTTGAAGGCAAAGTCATGCATTTGCTTGCCAAGGTCCTTTGTTACCACCTCTAAAATATAAAGTGTTTCATCAGTATGTAGAAGGAGCTTCACAAGGTTATGCCAGTGACAGAGTGTAAATAACAAGTGCAGCACTTGTGTGTTATGGGAATCTGGAAGCAACCCTGCAAACACTGGAATGGAACACTCAAGAATAATCGCATAAGTAAGAGAAACTAGAGTGACAACAGTAAGACCACCAACCTGTAATACATCTTTGAAATCCTTTGCAGCAAACCTTTTCATTTCTGATACATTCTTGTGAAAGTGGTGGATCATGTCATGGCCAAATGTGGATACTTGACAAAATTTTCCCATAGTTAGATTTGTTGTAGCACTCATCACTATAAAAACCTCTCACTGATGATCAAGTTTGCCCAGCATAAAGCCTTGGAGGCTATCTACCATGCAGAGCAAGTGTATGAAGACAGCTTTTCAGACTCCCAGTTTGAACTTGTGCAACAAGTCAAAAACGAGGATGAGAAAGATGTAGAATCCCATCCAACCAAGCTTTTCTGAGAATGTATTCTTCACAGAAATTAGACATAGTTGATCTCATTCCAGAATGAGAACATGCACAATGGTTGGGACCAAGGATTCCATCCTGAGAAGCACTTCTACCTAAGGAGTGTCAACAACATATTGCTTTTTGTAGATTAGCTGGCATGCAGAAAATATCTTCAACCACCTTTCCATTGTGTCATGCTGAGATAAGATGGCACGTTGCCTCATATCATTTTTGGTAGCTATGTCTGGCACTTTCTCCTTGGGGATAAGGCATCATGGACAAGGGCATCCACCTAGATTGTGAATGTTTGCTATAAGTACTCTAGAATTGCAACATGTGACTTCAGCTATATGTTTGATGAATTGGATAAAGCATACTTTTCTGGATAGTCAGCTGAATATATAAAAATCCAAGGGAATAGATGCCTCATAATGCCATCCCCACACATAAACAGCATACCATGTTCGTATGCCTGGACAAATTCATCATCCAAGAGATCCTTCCACTGCGCATGAAACACTTCCCTATGGCAGTGAGTAAAAATGGTTGCTGGCCAGCTTGTCTCCTCTAGTATGCTCCATTACAAAGTCTCTGAACTCATCAGGCAACTACATTCAAAACAGTCAGATCTAAAATCCAGCCAATTACGAACACATACCATCTGAAAATATGCCACATGTGAGCAAAGGTCTGCACTTGGTGCACATTGTTGATATTTTGACTCATTTCCAAAATAAACATAAAGGGGCCATAGTTTCACATCACTGAAAGACATTAGCTGTGTAGAATCCGACCAAAACATAAGTGCAACTATTTGTTAAGACAGAATACAGTTATAAGAGGAATCCAAGGGCAAGCCCTGCAGTTGACAGTGTGCTGTTATGAAAGCCTCTGAGTAGAAAAGTTCACCATATATGTGAACATCTTTGGCCATAGATGAATGTTTCCACTGCAGGACATAGGGTTTGAAGCAAAACATTTTGCAGTGCAGTGGGTCTGAGAGCTTATCATGAATTATGGAGAGAAGAGATCAGCAATAGAAACCAGAGAGAATGTAATCCTTGGGTCCAGATTGCAATGATTATTGAGGGAAGGGGATAGAGATAGTGATACTTCTCTGCATCCAGCTGTCATCCTCAGGCAACCAATTGTATGAATCAGTGTTGAGGGTTGACACTGGCATGTGAGAGGCACCACAGGCAGTCAGGTGGCCCAGTTCCCAGTCAATGGCAGTCCTGTTGGTATGATGCAGGTCCTCCAGCCAAAAATCTGTACTTGTGATAATATCAATGAGACTTTTGAAGCCCCTCTCCAACCTTTGAATGCCATGGTTCCAATACCAGTCACCAATGCACCACAAATTCTCATTCAGGTATGAATGGAATGTATTCTCCAAATCAGATGGGTGTGACACAACAACTCCAGCTCAAATGCTTGCTCCAAGTCCCATAAGACTAACACAGACTGGGTTGTTAGGATCCTGGATAAGAATTGAGCCCTGATCATATAGACAAAGCAGGCTGAAAGAATTGACTGAAATAGCCAAGATGGCTGGTTGACTTGATGGAGCATAAACAATTCAAGTGGTTGAGTTAGAAGTAGCTCCCACAGCTGATGTACTAGTACTAGCATAAGAGGTATCTGTGTTAGGTATGTTAACTTCAGGTATGGTCATTGTCAGTATGTCTCATAGAGGCAATGGCAAAGGTGGCTCTGGAAGCATGACTTGAAATGAATCAAAAGCTGATGGTTGGATCATTGACTTCTATGGACAGCAACAGGTAAGTTGTGATTGTCCTGCAACCATGTTAAGCAGCAGCATTTGTGATAGCAGAACACATATATGCTTACCTTGTCAAGCTCTGTACATGCAGCCCTGATTGGACTTTCAGTTAGTTTTAGAGGCTCTGTTTGCTATGTTGTATCTAGTGAGACTGAGTTTAATGAGTCTGGTTATCTAAATATGAGCATCTGAGGAAGCCAGCCCACAAATCACCCACCATCAACAAGCATGACTGAGCTTGGAGACTCCACCAATGTGCTGTGGCCCCAAATGCAACACCTCTTTGCTTCATATGCCACTTTTGCTTGTCTAAGGGCATTTTCCAGATGTTTCTTGCTCTTTTGACAGCCTTTCTTATGCCTGGTGAATGGACCTGCATGCTTGAAGGAACAACCACATATGCATATCTGTTGGCCACTCAGAAACATAGCTAGGAGGGGAAATGCAGCATGAAACACTTAGCAGCACTGACCTCTGTTGCCAATCTGACAGTTAACTTGAATAACAACTAGTGACAACCAACATCTGCAATAATAGGCCATAATGATAGCAGAACAGCAATGGCACAGTTGAAAGTTTTCAGCAAACAGTAGTAGAGCAGGAAGAGTAGTTGCCTGTTGGTGTGCTCACATATCCACAGTCTGGTAACTGTGAGCGAGTGCTTATGTATGCCATTCTATAAACTTCAATTCTAACAATGCAGAGGTTGAATGATTATTATCATCATAGCAAAGGCCACAGCCTGGCTAATGTCAGAGTTCACTATATCCAGTGAGAAGTCATAACTGCTCAGGCTCAGGCTTCATATGCTGTGCTGTGTCCCTTGAAGTATTGTTATAGCAATAGTAAATTTTGTGCAAGTGCTGTGTGCATCACCAAACCTTTGTACAGTACCGACAACCATGTCCCCTTGTGTCTTCATTGCACATCTGTCATCTTCCACCATATATTCTGAGTGTGCCATCTCAGAATACAACTCTCCTCACAAGCTACCAATTATAAAAACCTCCATTACTGCCTATAAAAAATGATTTCAGTTGCTATCTCCTGGACTCAGCAGGAAGGATATTTCTAACACCAATCAAACTGATGAGGTGAAAGCATACATGAATAAGCAAATACTTTGCCTTGCTCAACTAACTTGGGAGGTTCACACTGCCAAAATCCATTACATGTGCCTATATATGCAGGAACTGGAGATGTTGAAGTCAATCATGCAGGATGAGCTGGAAGTGAGCCAGATGTCCCTTGGTGACACACAACGTCATATTGGCAAGAGGAGGGTAGCAGGTAGCAGAACAGAGCACTTGTACCATTTTTCAGGTTGATCTTTCCTCTGGTATTAATCATGATAGCAATCTGGACACAAGTGACCAAACAACCTCAGCTCCCAGTGAGTCAGAATGTAGGACTAGCATCTTGAACTGTTCATGTGTTATATCTCCTGTCTCACTAACTTGTTAGATTAATGATGCTCTTGTACAGTCTGGCTCTGTATCCATTATTTGTAATACTTTACAAAACTTTGCCAACTGTGGTAAATGACTAACCTGACTCATTGACCTGCCTGTGAGAATTTTAGTCATCATTCAGCCTTCTCTACTAGACTGCAAGTCTACAAGTAGCATAGTTATAGAAGTATGTATTATATAATTCTAGAACATTTGCATTGATAATCTTCTATTTTCTGATTGGCTAGAATTAAGAATGGTGTGGAAATCCATCAATTGATGGCAAACATTTTACCAAGACAGATTGCTTCACCCAGCAGCCTACTGGGCTACAACAAGGCTACTATTGTGCTAAGCAATGGTCACCCACATTGGGACTAATGCTCACAGACAGTGCTTCTCTGAGGCACTATCACAGCCTGAATTATGTCTCAGTCTTGGATTGCATTATGTACAACCTGCAACTCTCATCTGCTAGGCTGTGACACGGCCATGGCCACAGACTACAACATTATGTTTATAGTGAGTGGTGATCACTCACGTACTCACTGACTCCAGCACTTCTTGTCTGCTGGATTGCAACATGGCCATGGTCACAAGGCCACAACATTGTGTTTATGGTAAGAATTCCTACTAATTGTCAGCAGTCATTCAACTCACTAACAGCACCTCTCATCTGCTGGACTGCAACATGACCCCAGCCATATGCCGCAACATTGTGTTTATACTAATCATGGTGAATGGTGATCACTCAACTTGCTGTAAATGAAAGTGTTGCAGCCTATGGCCATCACCATGTCACAGCACAGCAGATAAGAAGAGCTGGCAGTGGGTATTTTTACTAATCATGGTGAGTGGCAATCACTCATGTACTCACTGACAGCACTTTTTGTCTGTTGGATTATGACATGGCTACAGCCACAAGGCTCCAACATTGTGTTTTTGGTAAGAATTTCTGCTAACCATGGCAAGCAACAGTCATTTAACTTACCAACAGCACTTCTCATCTGCTGGACTGTGACACGGCCACAGCCACATGCCACAACATTGTGTTCATACTATCATATATGGTAACTTCAGTGCTTTCTTAAAACATAGAATTATGTCCCTCCACAAGAATATATAGTATCTACTGCATATTCTATGATCCAGCAAACTTGAATGAGTGAAATCAATGCAGAATTGGGCGAGATAGCAAGTCAGAGGATGTTGCACAGAAAAGTCACTCACCTACCAAACAGTGCTGTGAAGTCAGTTCCTTATGCCTTGTTAATACTTGAATCATAACGTGTAGGTGCTGAACTCATTGATGTGTTGCCAGGCTGAGTTTGATTTGAGCTGTGTGACCACATGTGACTTGTCATGGTGATCACTTAACCATCAGTGCTTCTCATCTGCTGGGCTACGACATGGCTGTGGCTGTATGCTGTAACATTTTTGTTCATGTTGAGTATTTTTACTAATCATGGTGAGCAGCAATCACTCACATACTCACCAACACACTTCTTGTCTGCTGGGTTGTAACATGGCCACAGCCACAAGCCACAATATTGTGCTCCCAGTAAGCATTCCTACTAATTGTGGTGAGCAGTGGTCATTCAACCCACCAACAGTGCTTCTCATTCATTGGATTGTGACATGGTTACTACTGTAGATTGCAACTTTGTATTCATGGTAGCATTTCTACTAATACTAGTGAATGGCAATCACTCACATGATCACCGACAGCACTTCTCATCTGCTGGACTGCAACATGGCCACAGCCACATGTTGCAATGCTGTATTCATGTTAAGTATTCCTAACTAATCCTGATAAGTGGTGATCACTCACATGCTTACTGACAGCACTTCCCATCTGCTGGACTGCTACACAGCCACAGCAACAGGTTGCAACATTGTGTTCATGGTAAGCATTCCTACTATTCCTGGTGAGTGGTGATCACTTACATGGTCACCAACAGCACTTTTCATCTGCTGGCCTATAACATGGCCATAGCTGCACACTGCAATGTTACATGATAAGTATTTTCTACTAATTGACAGCAATCACTCACATACAGCACTTCTCATCTACTGGACTTCAACACAGCCATAGCCACAGGCTGCAACATTGTGCTCAAGGTGAGTAGTTTTACTAATTGTGGTGAGTGCCAATTATTCACATGCTTACTGATAGCACTTATCATCTTCTGGACTGTGATGGCTACAGGCTGCAATATTGTGTTAATGGTTAGTATTTCTACTAATTGTGGTGAGCAGCGATCACTCACATTAGAGCTGGCATTTACCAACTTCTTGTCTGTTTTTCCCAGTCTTATCATGGTGTGCAGTGATCATCCAAATCAGAATTACCACTAACTAGCACACAAATCTGTCTGTTGAACTCCAATCATGTAACTGAATTTTTCAGCTTAAGTGTACATTTGCCAATTGTAGGCCTTAAGTAATCTCTGAATGACTGCCAGACACAATGTTATTCAACCCCTTTGTTGCTAACAGTCATAGTCTAGGTCTGTCTGCAGGCTACAACATCACTCTAGCCCCAGCTATTGAATCAAAGAAGTCTTTCAAATTGGGTTGTAAAGTGGCCCATTGACAGTGGGCATGCTTCTATCATGGCAAGTGACTATCGTTTACACTGGTGCAGAGCCCCTTGGATCTACAAGACTGCAACACATGCTGTAACATAACCACACTCCATTTTCATGACTTTTCAATCAATTGACTGCCATTTTCATATGTCACATTTTTTCAAATGCATCTAGACTATGTTTTCATGCCATCACTATATCCTCTATCTGTGAGTCAGATTCTGTCCAAGTGATGTACTCCACTGAATACATCTTAACCTCAGCTCAGCTTAATATGACTACCTGTTATTCTTCTACTGGCATAAACACCCATGTAAGTACCTTTTAATTCCACCAACTTATCCTTGGTGTGACATGAATTTGCAGGTACTGCCTGACCCCTCTGGTGATAGCTCATTCATTGTGGATGCAGACATGCAGGCCAACATAACCAACAATATGGCAGTTGAGTCTTCTGTTGGCTATGCTCAACCAAGGCAGTCAGCTGCTCGTTCTGCCAACTGTTACCCCAGCTCTCAGGCATCCTCTGTTCAAAGTGGAGAGGACTCAGTCCTCTGAAAGTCTGACCTCTATGATGCTAACAAGGATAATTTTAATTGTGCTTTTGAACTGCTGGTATTCAAAATCCTTACCAAGATTGGCTGGGAGTTTGACCGGCTCTCTGAGTATGCATAGGAGTGCCTTTCTTAGGCATATGCTGAAAGCATTAATGGTTTATTGTCCTCTTTTGTGATCATGTTTGTCAGGTACTAATTTACTGTGTATCCAGACTGTCAAAGTGTAACTCTGTATATCTTCCGATACTTCCAATGTTTCCAGAATTCCCATGCTTCCAACACTTCTGGAAGTTTCTGTGCAGCCATTTCTGATAGTCTTAAGTGCTTCTGCCTTGGGAAGACTGGAAACACCTAGTTCTTCAATACTTATTTCATTTACACTAATTTGAACATTCCAGAGTTTTACACAATCACAACTCTGCCCATATTTTTAGCTTTATGTTACTTTTCTCTCACCTCAGTTGTGTTTCACACTGTGGGCAGTGACTGAGGTGAGACTCCAGCTGTTTCTTCATTGTAGTTCTAGCTAATGTACTGTAGTGGGCACACCTGCCCTTACTATAGATTCAACAGGTTATGAGCCCTGCTAGCACACACTAGTAGAAATCTTATTCTTGCATAACTTACCTCACTCCATCTCCGTCTCTGCCCTGACACATTCTGGGCCTTCCAAAATGCCTTCTGAATACAACCACAGTGAAACTGCTGCTGTCTGTCTAGTGCTAACTGGACCTTTAAACTTCAAAATATGAAAACTTCACATCATAGCCAAACTGCAGCACAAAAAGGTCCTTGGTGTTGTCCTTGGTACTGACTTAATTCCAACCACCACACCCACTCTCAGTGCCAGTCAAACTGGAAACCACTTTTGGAATCACTTCCTGAGCCAGTTCCATCAAGGACACCCAAAAGTGGACCAAACATGATGAGAAAGCTTATAGGATAATCCAGGACCACATCTCAGATGCACTCCTTCTTAAGACACAACAGCATACCACTGCAAAGGATTTCTATGATGCTCTCATAAATCTCCACCAAGCATCAAACCTTGCCTCTGCCTTCTACTCCTTCTGACAACCCTTTGCATCAGAATGGGATGGGAAATCCAACATTTCTGATCACATTGCCTCCATTCATACCCTCAAGTCATGCCTCACTAGAATGAAGTTTTCTGTTGATGGAAAAATCCTTGCATTCATCCTTTGAAACTCTCTTTCCAAAACTGCAGAGTGGAATGCATTTGCCTCATCAGTCATCAACACAACTGAAGAGGCAAAACTCACTTTTAACATGGTGGAAACTGGCATTCTCTCTGAGAATGCTTGACTGAGGCTTTCAAACACCTCTGATTTGGCATATATAGCCAAATCTGACTGGAAGAAGAAGCCTAAAGGGGACAAGTGGTGTGAATACCACCGCACTATGGGACACAACATATAGAAGTGTCAGAGTTATCAGTTCTGGCCCATAGAACTGAAGAAGAAATACAAAGAGGAAAAGGCAAACAATGTGGATGGAGCTTCCAACTGGAAAGCAGAACCACCAGATCTAAAACATGTAACTAGTGAACATGTAGACCATCCCTTATACCAACAGATTCAGGCTTATGTCTTGTCTGATCCTAAGACCACCTCTTAACTCCCTATCATCATCAGCTCAGATGCAACATCACACATGGTTCCACATCAGAAATGGTTCCAATCCTACTCCACTCTTTTTCCACCTCACTTGGTGCAATTTGGAGACAACTCCACAGTCAAGGCAATTGAAATTGGAAGTGTCATCCTTTGATCTATCATAAAGGGCAAAAGATATGAAATCTCCCTCAGTGATGTCCTACATGTTCCAGAATTTGCACTGTCCCTCATCTCTGTCCCAAAACTGGCCAAAGAAGGATTATCCACATCTTTCCCAGCAAATGCTACTTTGTGCTTTATACAGAAGCACCCTTATACAGTTCTTGTGGGATCACACACAGATGGACTTTATCATGCAACTGCAACCCCACAAACCATACCAGAATCTTGGCTGGTCTATAGACATAAATCTACTACACAGATGCATGAAACACATTTCAAAACTGCAAATACAGATCATGGTCCGACAAAGCCAACTACATGGTATCAATGCCATTACTGGAACTCTGGAATTTTGTGAACCTTGTACAATTGAAAAGATAAAAAAGCTTCCTTTTGAGTCCAGGAGTGAGCAGCAGACCACCAAACCACTACAAGTGTCCATACAGATATTGGTCGCCCAATAACTCCTCAATCTCAGGAAGGATACTGGTACTGGCTACTCATTGTCAATGATTTCTTCTGATTCCCTTGGATCTACTTCCTAAAGCATAAAAGTGATGTCAAGGACACATATGAAAAATGGAAAGCAGATGTGAAGGCTTTCTTTCACACAGAAATAGAGACAGAGTAATTCTCAGACCTGCATGTCAAATTTCTATGCAGTGATGGAGGAAGTGAATATGTCAACACCAAGTTCCAGAACACATTCTGAAATGATAGAATCATTCTGAAAACTTTGGCACCATACACTCTGGAACAAAATGGGCTTGCAGAACAAATGAACGAAACTCTCTCGTATCTTGCAAACACCATGTTAGAAGACTTAAACTTCCAAAATCATTCTGGACTAACACCATGTCCACTGCAACATATGTTACAGGTCATAGCCCAACATCTGCTCTAAAAGGCAACAACCCCTACTCTTTGCTCTTTGATCATCAGGTTGATCCTACTGTATTTCAACCCTTTGGATGCATTGCCTATGCTCTTGTGCCAAAAGAATAATATGGTGGAAAATTCTAATCCCATAGATGGAAGTGTGTACTGCTTGGGTACACTTATGGACAGTGAGCCTACAAACTCCTTGACTTGGAACATTGGACCATCATCTCTGCCATCATGTCACCTTCAATGAATCTGGCACCATCTCTAACATAGAAGCTGCTCCTTGGACTTGTGCATCCAAGGGTCAGTGGGAGGGACTGACATCTCAACACTTCCAAAAAATAGAACCTCCAGAACCTCTGGAAGCAGATGATGCAGAAAAAGACCCAAGTAAGGGACTCTTTCTAGGAACAGTGGGAGAACAAACAGAGTTGGATGACATTACTGCCGTCACTGACAAACTCAGCCAACTCCATACCCAAGCAAAATCCTACCATCCTATAGCAGATGTTCAAAGAAGTAGCCATACACGAAAACCAGCAAATAAAAACCAAGACTACTTCCAGACATTGGAGGAGGAAGCACACCAAAAATGACCAGAAGTGAACCTGGAACTGGAACTGGAACTGGAAGCAGAAGAGGTTGAAGTTGTAAATATACTCTCAATGAAACAGATGTGGAAAAAATCCCCAATACCCCAGAACTTCCTAGAGCTTTCTATAGCATTCAGAATGATTTACATGAGTGGATCTTTGCTGGAATCACCCATGGACCTTCTGGAGATAAACTACCAAATTCCATAAAGGAAGCTTACATGCGATCAGACACTGACTTATGAAAATTGGCTGTTAAGGAAGAGTTACTAAACCTCAATGCAAATCATGTGTACAAAACAGTTCCATTATCAGAAGGTGTCAAACCAATCACTTCCAAACTGGTATTCCAGATCAAGTATGATGAAAATGGAAAGGTAGAATGCTACAAAGTCCAGATCATGGCATGGGAATTTACACAAAAGGAAGGAATAGACTATTAAGAGGTTTTTGTCCTAGTGGCAAATCTTGATCTGTCTGAACCATTGTTGCTCTTGTAGCTAAGCATAATCTGGAACTTGATCAGATGGACATCTCCACAGCATACCTAAATGGTGAACTTGAGGAAGAATTATATCTTCTACCTCTGGAAGGCATTCTGATCCAACCCAGATATTGCTGGAAACTCTGAAGATCACTCTATGGCCTAAAGCAGGCTGGACAAACATGGAACAAGACATTGGACAAAAACTTGAAGAACTTGACTTCATTAACCTGGATGCAGAAACATGCTTGTATGTTCTCCACAAAGAGGGTTGAGTATGCTTGTTGTCTATGTCAATGACCTCCTACTTGCTGCCAGTTCCCAGTCATTCATGAACTTGGTAAAGGAAACCATATCAACAGCCTCTAAGATGTGAGACCTCAGAGAGGCAAAATTCATTCTAGGATTGGAAATCTGATATGATCAAAAACTCAGAACTATATGCCTAATGCAATCTCAGTACACAAAAACTGTCCTTCAAAGAACCAGAATGACAGGTTCTAATCTGTATGGACACCAATGGTTCATAGCCTTTCCCTTTCAGCCACCGATCCTGTGGATGATACCAAAATCACAGAAATGACAATAAATAGGACGAAAGTTTCCTATCTTACTGTCATTGGTTCCCAGATGTACCTTATGCTCAGAACCTGCCTGGATCTTGCCTATGTGGTCAGAACACTTAGCTGTTTCAGCTCAGCACCAAAACAATGCCATTAGAAAGCAGCAAAACAAGTCCTTTGCTATGTACATGCAACCATGGACATGGAACTCTGGTATGATGGAAATGAAGTCACCATAGATATGGACTTCCATGGCTATTTTGATGCCAGATGGTCACAAAATCCAGACAATTCCTGGTCCATCTTCAGATTCCTCTTCCTTAGCAATCAAGGAGCAATTTTTTGGTTGAGCAAACTACAAAGCATTGTTGCTTTATCCATCACAGAGTCAGAATACATTGGACTTAGCAATGCTGGTGCCTGGCTCAGAACATTCTTTGAGAGGATTGGGCATCCACAGACTGGACCCACCACTCTTCATTGTGATAACCAGGCAGCAATCATACTTTCATGAGACCTGCCAACACATCCACAGAAAATCCCACTTCATTCAGGATGACCTTGTAGGCAAAGGAGAAGCAGTCATCCAGTATGTTATGACTGGAGATATGGTTGTGGACATCCTTACAAAGCCACTCACACAAGACCAACATTGGAAATTTGTGTGTGCAATGGGACTATAGTTGTGCTCGAGTGGGAGTGTCAAAGTGTAACTCTGTGTAAGGTTGTGGGGTAGACCTTTATTCTCCTTAAAATCATGCAAGTGAACTATACTGTATGGTATTCACTAATGATATGTAGAGGTAGAAGTAAGTCTACCTCTACCATAGCTACCAACAAATTTTTATATGTTGCAATGAAGTGCATGTGATTAGACAACCCCTGCATGGGGTTGTTGTTGTGCAGGTGACATGTTCCCCACTGTGGCTGATCCAGACTTATACAAAATCTTGTACTGTGCAAGACTCTCACTGAACTGTATGACCAGATTCTCACCCACAAACTGACCTCAACAAGGCAGGATTGAAGGGATATCCTCCACTGAGATGCCTAGGCTCTTGGCTTCCTCAGTATACCATTTCCTGGTATGGTTGAGCCACTCATCTTCAATGAATTCATTGAGGTCATCCCTCACTGGACCATAGAGCCTCTCAGTGTCTGGGCTTGGATTGCCATCATCAATATGGCCAGTCATCTCGCATGCAGCAGTTCATGCCCACATGATGCAATCATCCATGTTGTGGGCAGAAACCCTGTTGGCAGCTAAGTATGCTGCAACCTCGGCTATTGTCATGGCATTGTTGAACTTGCTGGCCCACTGGTGACTCCAAATCACAGGTCATGCTCCAGCCCACTCAAGTAAGAATTAGTACCTCCCAAGTATGATGAAGAGACAGATTAGGCTCCATAGCCAGATAGCATGATCCATATGCCCTTACAGTACAGGAGCCATCACTCCATGAGGAGGAAGCCTCATTGTTAAAGTACTAAAATAGGGGGCAGCAATGCCCAACTAAGGTAAAGTAAATACAATGTACTGAGAATCAAGTAGTGTCTCACCTCAGAATGTGCCATAGGTACTGAGCACAACTGAGGTGAGACAAAGAAGTTGGAAGGGTTAAATAGTAACAAGGATACACACTCGCTAAACTCTAGAAAACTCCAGAATAGAATAGGCAAAACTAGGCATGCTGCTTTGGGAAATAACAAAGAGTGCAGCAGTGCATGTTTGGAGGGAGTAGGAGCACCACCAAGTGATCAACATGAGGTATGACTATACTATAATAGGTATAAGTAAGTCTGAAAGAGATAGGATTAAAAGTGACCAGAGTTGGTCTCTGTATGAACTCTGAAGATGTCTGGAGTTTATACTTTGACACTCATACCTGGTGAGGTCTTGGCAGGTTGAGGCTGGAGTCCTCATCATCCCAAACAGCACAAGCTTCAGCTGCTCCAGGAAGTACCCTGGCTATCTGTTGTCTCATCTCCTCACCATTGAACTGCAATTGGAATTGTTTGGTGAATGAGGTCCAGACCTCAATGGATGCATGAATAGATGGGGTGTCCTTTGGAAGAGGTGTGTTCCTCTTTGAGAAGAACACCTTCCTTGGTCCAGAAAGTGATGAGGAGGGTCTGACCTCTATGGACAATGTAGCATGGGTGTGCAATGACACAGATGAGTGGGTAGAAGGAGCAAGTGGCTCTGGGATGATATTGGCAGTTGCCTGGGTGAGCTGTGGTGGTTGCTCAGTAATGTGCTCCTGTAGTGTGGTGATGACAGTGATTAGAGTTGGTGGAATAACAGGAGGATGTCCTACAACCTTTTATTCTGCAGTGAGAGTCCTCATCATGTCATGCTTGCTTCTTGTGTGCTCTATGAACCAAGCTGGAGGCTTTCACTCCTTCAGGGCAAGCCTGATCAGGTCATTTAAAATCAGGTCCTTGTGACTCTTCCAAAGGTTGAGGTATGTGACAAGGTCCTGAGCCTTTTGAGTTAAGGGAGTGTTACCCTCAGGTTTGTTTAGCATGGCATCAAACTGTATGTGGATTGCCTCTCTGGTATTGATCTTGTAGATCATTACCAAACCTAAGATGCCAAAGGTCATCTTCATCAGTCTGGCTGCACTACATCTTGCAGGAGTTAGGGGGCTACACCTTAAAGGAATGGTGTAGGGTGGCAAGTCCTAACTCGGTCCTCTAGTGCACAGTGTCAGAGAAGAGGATAATTGCCAAGTGAAGAGACTCACTTGACTTGCAGAGTGCTTGGTGAAGGTATAGATGCAATCTCCTTGGAGATTAGATGGAGTGGGTGATAGAATGATATGAAAGAAGCAAAGATAAAAGCTTATTGTAACTGTAAATACATGAAACTATTTATATGTTTCAGGTACACATGGGAATTTCCTATTACAGCACAGCAACATGGGGCATGAGGCATGAGGCTATGCTAGGCTGTGTCTAGTTGAAACTCAGCAGACACTGCCTCCCTATTGTTCTGCACTACCCTATTTCAAATACACTGCAATGCTGACAGATGCTATGCTCAAGGCTATGCTGCTGACTGAGCAGCTTACCAATTCACTTATATAGCATAAGTTATACTCATTAGTCATGAGTATTGCAGAACATCTATAACTGATTCTATCAGTCCAAGTCAATCTGAGTCAGTCCACTATCTAGTTAATCTGGTTCTGGACTATACACCTTTGGACTGTCTGATTCTGGACATCCATACTTCCAGACTACAATCTGGAGTACTGGAGTTCAGTCATTTCAACACTCCCCATTGTTCAAAAGAATTATGACACATGGGAGTAAGGTTTCAGGAACAACATGTCCCTGATCTTGAAGAATCAATCTCAAGTGAGATTCTTGGTGAATATATTGGCTTTCTGTTCTCTAGTGGCAATATAGAGTTTGATTAAACCTTCTTGAACAGATTCCCAAATAAAATGATAAGGGATTGCAATATGCTTGGTCTGTCCTTCTTGTAATGGGTTGGAGGCTAAGAACATAGCTCCTTGATTATCTGTATAAAGATGGAAAGACAGGAGATCATATCTAAGTTCTTTGAATAGGGATTTGATCCAAGTGAGTTGCTTGGCAACTTTGGTCATGCTAATGTATTCTGCTTCTGTTGAGGATAATATCACCTTCCTTTGTTGTCTGGATAGCCAAGAGACTATCTCATCTGCAAGGAATATACAATAACCAGTGGTGGACCATCTAGTGTCCAAATCACCTGCCCAATCAGTGTCACTGTATGCCAAGAAATCTGAATTGGTTTCTCTCTTATAGGTAAGGCATAGGTCTCTGATGCTAGCCAGGTAGCACACAATATATAATGTGTGTTGAAGATGGTCCTCATTAGGATTAGCTGAGAATTATGACATCTTGATAACAGCATAGGCAAGGTCTGGTCTTATTCCGAGCATAATGTATAACAATGATCTAATAACTGATTGATAGTGACTTTGGAGTGAAGCATTCAATTCTTCCATTAATGACTGCGGGTTATAGCCAGAGGGTAGAGGGACATATGCTGGTCTGCAATTCTGCAGGTCAAAGCGGTCTATGACCTTCTCAGCATACTTGATTTGATCTAATCTCAGAGTCCACTTAATCTGGTCTCTGGTAATCCTCATTCTGAGGTATTCCATGGCTGTTCTGAGGTCTCAACTTTCCCATTTCTTCATGAAGTCTTCCTGTCTTTCATAGATTTCATTTCTTCTCTGCAAGCATCCAGCCATAGCTGGTGACACCAGTGCTGCCATAGATATCATAGTAGAAATGAAATTTGCACTCATTTGATGTGTGTCATCATCATCTATATTTGGATCTTCTCTCCTTTGCCTGAGTAGTCTCTCAATCTTGACTGGAGCTCTTTGTCTATAGACATTATCTGGTACAAATCTTGGAGCTCTCTGTCTTTATGATCTTCTGGGGAGTTGTGAAGGTTCCATAGGAGGTGGTTGAGGAGGTCACACTGGTATGCTAGGTCCAGGAATAGGAGGAGTAGATACTCTCAATGATGGATTAGGAGGATCATCTGGTAACTGCTCTGGATGTGGATCTTGATTGGGTGGCAGATCTGGAATAATTGGATTGAACTGGAACTCCGGTCCATAGACTTCTGGAATAGGGGCTTGAGTGTCCTCAGAGGCATCCTTTCCATCATCTTCATATTCCAAGTTGTTATTGTCATCATTTGGTATTTGTATTAGGACAGGTTTGCCATACCTTTCAGAACATTTGGGGAAGGAGAATTCATTGAAAGTGGCACTACTTGAGAGGGTGATCTTTTGATCTTGAACATCATAGAATTTGTAACCCTTCATTTCTATTGGATAACTAATGAAGATCATTTCTTTGGCTCTAGGTAAAAGTTTGTCTTTCTGGTCTTCCTTATGAATGAAGATGTAAGCAAGACAGCTGAAGACTCAGAATGATGAAAAATCTGGTTTCTCTATATGGGGATCCCATCTTGAGATAGGGGTCACCCAGTTCAATCTTTGAATGGGTTGATGATTGTAGGTATACACTGCTGCTTCCATTGCATCCTGCCAAAATACCTTCAGAATGCATGCATGATGCATTATGGCATTGGTCTTCTCCAGGATAGTGTGGTTAAATCTTTCCACAGTCCATTCTGCTGTGGTTCTCTGGCAACAGTCAACTGATGTTGAATGCCTCTTGAAGTGAGGAACAATTGGAACTGTGTCCTAGTGAATTCTCCCCTTCAGTCCAAATGCAAAGTGATAAAGAAAGAGCCAGTAGACTGTTTGGCCAATGCCAGATAAGATTTGAATGCATCAAAAGCATCGGATTTAGGCTTTAGGAAAGCAAGACAAGCATAGGAGCTATAGTCTTCCAGGAAAGTGATAATCCATTTGTTGTGATTCTAAGATTGAATCGGCATTTCCAGAAGATTGGTGTGCACAAGTGCAAGAACAGCAGATGCACAAGAACGAGATTTCAGATGAGGTGCTAGATGATGTTTGTCTAAAGAACATCCCTTGCAAAAGAGACAATGATCTGGAGGAGATAGGGGTGGAATGCCAAGACAAGTCTTGTAAGCATTCTGGATTGCATTACTGGACACATGTCCATAGCGATAATGCCACAGTCTAAAAGAATTCTTTTCCTGTAAAGACATGGTTGAACTGTGTTGGATTTTGGTCAATCACATGCACAGCCACAGTCCCACAGACATATTTTTGTATGATACTTTGTCATTTTGTTGATCTTTTATCTCTTTGTTTTGATGAGATGCAACAGCGCAGAGTGCTGATTGCATCATAGATACTTTATATCCTTTTCTTCTTTGTTTTCTTTGTCAAGCTGCGACCTTTACAATATGATATGCACTGTATATAAATGGACACTCGACTACCCTCATCCTCAGTCCATCACATTGAACGCACTGACTGAGGTGAGTTATTGTTGTAGATTCTTTTACCTTTTCACCTGATTGACTTGTTCGTAGTATTACTCATTTAGTGCCACTCTCACTCATATATTCAAGTCAAACTGTTCACCAGAATAATCTGATGTGACTGAAACCAATGAAGGCCACTGCAAGGAGAAAAGGCAAGTGCCTGCAATGCCTCTTGGCCATGTTTGTTCTGAATAATTGTATCCTTTTGTGTAATCTTGGTAGTAAACCTGAGCTTGGTTAATGCCAGTAAGGATAGAAGCCTATGTGATGAATCCAGAGAATACCACATGTCTTGCAAAATTAATGGTGAGTGATCTCTGGACTAGATAACAACATGTCTGGGTCCAGTCATGGTCATTACTGCTCCATTTGCAACTTCATAATGTTTCTCCCTATTGCTCAACAACATAAAATCTCCAAGATAAGGAGTGATATGGTGTGTTGCACCACTATCCACCATCCAATGATCCTAGGTATGGAATTCAGTTGTTGTGACTCTGGCCATACTGTAATACCAGTCAAAAGAGTCATTGCATTCATAAGAGGCATCTACATATCCAGACTTGTCCAGACTGCCCCATTCTACAAGCTTACTCAGGTCATATCCATGTTTACATGTACCCATCCTGGTCCAGCGTGTGTCACCATTGTAACTATCACTGGTATCATCCTTTCTCTCAGAAGCATGCTTCTGGTTGTTCTGCCTCTTCCCCTTCTTTGAATCTGAAGGTCCAGGTCTCAGATTCTAGTCCAAGTTATCTTCAGATTGTCCAGATGTCAATCCTTTAATGGGAGACAGGACAAGGAGGAAGCTGGATAATCAGAAAGGAATGAGCATCATTGGGCTGAAAGGAATCATCTGCAAACCCATCATCTATGGTGATGTTCTGTGCTTCATTGTTCCATCCATTGTTGACAACCATGGACTGATTGTCTTAGCCATCATAGGTGGTCTCCTCTTCTTCCGGGATGGGAGAGAGAGGGTCATCTGCCAATGCCATATAGGCAAAGTCAATTTTCTCCTGAAGAAAATGTGCACCAGCTTTCTTCTTTCCTTTATTTGCCTTTTGTTTCTGGCAACAATTGAAGGCTTTGTCTTTCACCAATCTCTTCTGCCCAGGTCTCCCCTGATTACCTGAAGGTCCAGAGGATCATCCTTGTCCAATCCAACAGTGTTTAGTGGGATGATTGCTCTTTCCACATTTGCCACACAGTTGATGAACTGGAGCATTATGAATAGCTGTAGTATGCTGTGCTGAAGCACTGGAGGAAGCAGAGGTGGATTGGATACAGGACATGAGGGATTTGGCAGAGGAGGAATGGTGATAATGAGTACCCTTGTGCAGATTATATTCACGGAGGATACTGGCAGTGATCATATCAGGAAGGAAGTTTGCCTGTGTTATGGTATGCACTAATGTGGATGCTGTATTCTGATAGGAGGATGGTAACACATTGAGGAGAATCATAGCAGAGATCTCAGCAGGAATATTCAATCCTGTGGAGGCAACACAATGGATAAGGCCTTGCATCTCAACAATCTGCATGGAGATATCCTTGTCTCCATGGAATTAATAGTGAAGCACATCTTAGAACAGAGAATAGTATCTGAAGATGCCTTGTGGCTGATAGTTTTGTTGCAAATGATCCCACAAGTCCTTGGCTACAGAGTATATTTTGTCATAAGTTGGAGCAATGGTAGTGGATCTGGTCACAAAGGCCAGATTGGGAAGAGTAGCAGTCTGATGCGTAAAGGATACTCTATTCTGCATGGATTCAGGTAAGTATGCATTAATCAATGCATATGCTTGTTGATCTCTGGTGATCCATAATGCTTTTGCAGCAGCATCAGTCTGATTGCTCCAGAGAGATGTTCTGGAAACAATATCCCATTGTTGACAGATAACCAGGACATTGTGCAACTGGTTGGCCCAAGTGTTATAATTGGTAGGACCTAATAGAATCTTAATGTGATTAGTGATTTTTTGACCAATCTTGATTGATGCCATAACGATGAGTCATCAGGAAATGAAGGAAGTAACTGAAAATTCCAAAAAGGAGTTAATAATTGTTTCACACTTTAGAAATGAAGTGTGGGGAAAAGAAGTTGATGTGGGTGCCTATTGTTCCACAAATAGCCATTTCAGAATGATGAGATCTGGTCCTAGAAACAATCCAAACTTCTGGAATTGTTTCTGATGTCTCCATTTGAACCTTCATTTGACTTGATGTTCCAATCATTTCTGATGTATCTGACTCTGAGTCCAAGGCCAATCCCTGTTTTGGTCTGGATAGACCAAAAACCATTGTGCATTGATTTCTTGGATCCATTTCAAGTCCAGTAATAGAGATTGCTCAATTTTCTCAAAGTATACAGTAGAGAGGAAATGGGGATTATTGACAAACTTGGATTTGAAAGAGTATGGTGTCATACAAGAAACAAAAGGAACTAAATAAATAGTTGGATAGATCAAGGTCAAATGAAAGAAAGTTTGTCCAAGATGAAAGTCCAAAATGAGGTTCCTCCTATTTACAGTATGATTTTCCTTTCCAATGTCTCTGATGTACAGAATGCTGTAACAACCTGGCAGAGGCAATACATCTAGCATCTTCTGAAGTAACTTGTCCACATGATCTGCTAGGACCCAGGCAGTCTTTGGATTGTTCTCTAAATGGCATCTCCATAGGCAGATTAGTGGGAAAGGGATGTCAAGATAAAGAAAGATATCCTCCATTCGAAGAAGGGGACAGAGGTGGAGTGATGGTCATTGTTACAGTCATATATTTTCACCTTTACACTTTCTTCTTTTTCTGTTATCTTAACATGACAGGATCTTATCAAAGGGTCACAGCCATGCCATGCAGTAAGTGCTGACTTGATACATGTTACAGCCAGGCTGTGCCTTAAGTGCTAACACATACCCAATCTGATCTATGACTCATATTTCATTTTTCTGAAACATGTTTCATCCTTTAATTTCCATCTCTTCCATTCTGCCACACCTCATATATGCCTCATGTCTTTTATCTTGGCTGTGCTCACAGCCTTACATGTGTTTCACTCATGTTCTTCATTTCTGTGCTGTGCATGGCTATGCTTCTTATTTCTAGGGTTTAGGGTATTACCATATTAGTGACTCATTAGTAGATTAGGTCACAACATGTACATACAGTATGGATAGTATATAAAGGCCAAGGGCTTGCCTGGGACACCTCCCCAGTCAAGCTCACTTGGAGTATTCCTTCAAACTCCTTGTGATTTTCTCTCTTCTTGGCAAAGGTTGCCACCATCTGACATTTACGCCTTCACTGGTTTGAAGTTGTTTCAGTCATGGAGTTCTTGCTTCAGTTGGTGCTCTCAGTTTTGGGTTTGTGTGAGTTCTTCTATGAGTCCCCACATGTCTTGTTGGAGTAGGCAATTAGTGGATTCCAAGTCTCCTTGAGTTGCTTCAGCATGGCACTGAACTAGAGAAAGTCACTGTTCAGCTTGTGTGTTACTCAGCTCATTTTGAAGCAATGCTCTACTGCCCATCTCTGAAATCTGGTCATGGAGTCCTTGGATCTCCATGTCATGCTCAGCCATTTGCCTCTGGAGTTCATCCTTCTCTGATTGGAGGTCATTGTTGAGGGTCCACCATCAATTGTTCCATTCTATCAAGAGATCCTTCTGCTCTCAGGTTCACCTGAGAAAGCATGTGGTCCAGTTGTAATTGGCCTGAGCAGTGTGCGTAATTGCATGGAGATGCTCCATTTCATTCCACTAGAGGTTCATATGCTGCTTAGCCTGGGTCCACTGTTGTACAAGGGATACGATCATCTCTTGGTGGTTTCCATTGACTTGGGTCAGTCATTCAACTTTGACCTCCAAAGTCCAGTTTCAAGTTGGACTTCATTGAATCTCTTGACCATATTGGCCCAGACATGTTTCTGAAGGTGGAATTGGTGACAATGATGCCAGTTGAATTCCCAATTCCATTGTTGGACTATTGGAATGTTGATCCAGTAGTCCCTTCAATCCCATTGTTCTTCAAACATCTCCATGACACTGTGAACCATATTCTGTTGAATGTCTTCATCGAACTCATAAATATCTACCTCCACAGGCTCCTGATAAAAGCAAGGGAGTCCAATCTCCTGGGTATTGCATGACACCTTAGCCCAAATGTCCAGAAAGACTAAATTTGGCTGGTCTGCAATATGGTCATTCTTGAACATCCAGAATTTGTTGTTGTCTAAGGAAATTTCATAACCCTTATAATGAACCAGGGCATGCAGAGTATCAGAATAATATTGGACTAGGATTGGATATCCAAGTGTGCCTTCCAGAAAAGAGATTAGTCATTCATCATGGTATAGAGTCCCTTGGATTCCCAGCATCTGGTTGTCATGGGGAGCTAGCCCAATTGATGTGCACACTCCATTCTATTAATGTTGAGGTGCTCAATCCAAATGTCTACCATGCAAGTGTGACAATCGGTGTGACCCATTGGAAAGGTCACTTCTCAGAGTGCCACAGCTGTGAGAGGGATGTGATTGTGGCCAAGATACCAGGGTACTCCTTGTAGGATTTGGGGGACTGCTGGAACTCTGTTCAGAAGTCCCAGAACTTCAACATGGTCAATGACATTGACAATTTGTTGTGTGTATGTCACTGGAGGATAAGGAAGTGTTAGGAAGGGCAGATAGAATTCAGTTCAGCAATGGGTTGCAGTCACAATCATGACAGTGCAAAAAGTGTTTGATTGATGAGAACGCAAGTTCAATCAGGTTGTGGTCAGGAGTCAGGAGAGTATGGCGGCAAATATATCAGTTTACAGACTACAGATAATCAGTAAACACAAATGGCCACTTTTTTTCACTTACAGTACATGTCCTCTATGAGCTCTCAAACTGCTTTACCATGGTGAATATGACAATTGTCCATCACAAGGACACTGCACGGTCCTGGGTAAGAATTAGTAAATGGCATCTAGACCATAAAATCAGTACAAAATGCCATCAGAAAAGTGCTCAACTCACCACATGTTCTGTGAGAAACTGTAAGAAGTGCTCACTATCAACAGGTCTTTCAACAATGTTGTATGAGATGATCCTGTTGAGTGTGAGGAGTGGGAGGATAGAGTAGCACAGTCCTTGTACAAAACACTGTTTGCCATGGCAGTGCTGTCCCTTGAGTGAACATCCATACTGGTGATCAGACATCCACTTGTTCCTTGCAGCTTTATCAATGAACATTAACATGTTTGCATCTGGTGCCTCTGCTGCAATGCAATTCATGTAATGAGCATGTATTGTCACTCCATTCAACACCTGCAAATGAAACAACCTTTCATGAGAGAAAAAGACAGTTGAGTGTTTGAAAAAGTGTTGAGCATGTGATGTGGACATGTCACTTCTCCTAAAGCTCTTTCTGGAGCTCATCAAGATAGATTGTGCTTTGATGTTCAACCATGGCATACAGGAACGCTGCTTCAGCAGTGCTAAGAATTTGATGGCACCCAATGACTCAAGAGTACTTGTGGGGATTGGTGACAACACCATACTGCTTGTAGAAGCTGAGAGTATCAGGAATCAAGGTTTTCGTGTTGTTGGATACAATGTGCATCGGCATGGTGGGGGAAATAGCTTGCTTGGTCAGCTGTCAACACATACTCAAGCAGACTCAGGGTCCTACCCCGGCTATTTCTGTGAACACAAAAAATCAATCAGATTTCTGCTTCGTTTTGGAAACAGCTGTAATAGCTTTCATAGTGTTTTCAGTTCTATTTAGAAAATCAGAAAATCAGCTGTCTAGAATAGCAGATATATTAGGACTGAAGGCAATCAGACTATCATATTGATAGCTTTTGTAGCACTTTCAGTTATATTTAGAAAATCAGAACACCAGCCTGCTAGAAATCCAGACATGGCAGGACTGAACACACTCAGTTCAATCATTTTTACAGTATATCCAGTGCTTTCAGC